>CACTHL010000292.1:0-100801 GCA_902712375.1 Dioscorea dumetorum | reverse complement strand
AACTGAAACTAGGGTGGGCTTATTTATTTATTTATTTATTTATATAAGGAAATATGGACTATTTTTTGTGTCGCAAGACATCAAATCCTATTCCAACTTATTTGACTACAATGAAATATAAAGGAAAAAAAAAGTAAAATAAAATAAAATAAAAAGGAAAAAAGGAGTGCATAGAAGGTCATGCAAACAAGCGCTTGAGTCTTTTACATGCTTCTTGAATTTGTCCCTCTTCCCCAAAAGAGCTAACTCTAATGAAGCCTTCACCACTCGGACCAAATTGACAGCCAGGGATAGTGAGCACATGTGTCTTCTCAAGAGATTTCATTGAATACATCCCATGATTTACATCTGGGGAAGACACCCATGCATATGGTGAGTTCACTCCTCCATACACCTGCCAAACCAATTGAACGCTAGCAATGTCTCCATTAGTGATCTTGCATTCCTCTTTGTACACATCCATCCTCACTCTTATACCCTGAAAAAATATTATATAATAATACAATATATATATTGATCAATATATATATATAACAATAAGACTAATTCCAACAAATATACATATATATATATATATATATATATATATATATATATACCTAGAACTTAGACCTTCAGGAGCTAGTCCACCCGCTTGAGCAATGCTTGATGCACCATTGAAGCATGTGCACATGATACGGTCAAAGTCGTTGATCACTTGATGGCCATCTGAGTACCGGAGTTCTTTTGGGATGACTGTCCAACCGAGGCCGGGGACTCCGGTGAACCCAGCGAATTTGGAGAATGATGATACTACAATTGCTACCTAAAAGATGCTAATTAATTAGTATATATAGGCTGATCTTTTCAATGAAAACCAAATGGCATTATTCTCTTGCTGTACAAGCCAGTTTCATAAAATTTTTAGATGATTTCAATTTTTTGAAGAGATTATTTGCATATTTTTAGAGCATAGTTGTTTACAAATATCATTTTTAATACTAGTATTCTAATATAATTGTCATATATATCTTCAAGTGTAGTTTTTTAATATATATAAAATACTCTTCTTTATTAGGCTTATATATATATATATAATGGTGTTAATTAGATTAAGAGTGAAGACCTGTTTTGAGCCAGGGATCTCAAATATGGACTTGGGGCTGTCGTCGGAGATGAAGAAGGAGTGTGGGCGTCGTAGACATGATCAACCATTGTTGGCGGCTTAAGGAGACGAGGTGTTGAGCTGGACGACGAAGCTGCGTGGCCGGTTGGGTTGTTTGGGAGCAGAAGAAGATGACGTCCGTCCTCGGAACTCCGGCGAGCTCCGGGAAGAAGCTCTTGTCCGACTGCATCTCATGTACTCTACTGCTTGCTTTCTTGTTTGTCCCATTATCAGCTTGTGTCTACGTACGCCTGTATTTTTTTCCCCATGCATGCATTTTTATGCTATTAATTAATTAGCATGCACCATGCTCTACAGCTGCATGCATGCATGCATTATCCTCCGATCACTATATTCTATTTATTTGGTTGTTCATTTGTTGTGTGAAAAATTGCAAAAAGTTAAATATGGGGTTGTTTCAGTCAAATGTTGAAGGGTTAGGGACCTGTTATTTATATGAGCTCTTCTTTAAAGTTTTTTATTTTTGCATTACAGTATATATAAATCGTTATTCTATAATTATTTTAAAAAATATACTGTATAGAAATAAACTCATTTTTTAATTTTGAAATTTTATATATGTTTATGGGCAGTAATTGTTTTTCCAAAATTATCCATTGATAGGTTTAATGCATCAAGAAATTATATAAAAAAAAAAGAGATAAGATGCTTTCTAATCTCTCAAGTATGAGAGATTGAGAAGCAACAAATAAAGGTAGAAAGGACAAATCTTTTTGCTCATAGATCATTTTCTTTGCCTGATTTTTTTTCTTTTCCTTATATTCCCAGACTATCAATTTTGCCTAAGTTTGGCCTTTTCTTCAAAATTCAAGGTCAAAAGATCAATTGATTTACACTTGATTGATGAATTGGCCTAATTCTTCTTCTTCTTTTTCATATCTTATGTGATGTTGATGAAATCCTTCATCAAGAGCGTGTTCATTTAATCGTAAGTGTGATGAAATCAGGAATTGGGGGAAGTACACATCTTTAAAAGTGCCATGAAGTGGTGGAAGTGATATGGTTTCCGCCACTTCACAGCATTCATTTTTCGGGTAAGTCTGTCTCTTTACATGGTCTTTTATTTTCACTTATCGTGTTTATTTTGGGTATAAGAGTGTAACTAAAGGATCTAATGGAGGAAGTGAGCTTTATAAAAAACTCACTTCTCCCATTTCGCAAAAAATACCGAAGTGGGTTTTAACTAAACCCACTTTAATCAAGTGTAGCTGCCACTTCCCGCAGGGGGAACACGAAGTGGAGGAAGTCGACCCACTTCCATCCACTTCTGCCCCACTTACGCCCAAATGAACACGTCCTAACTTCACATAAAAGGCTCATGCCATCCGATTAGTGTTTTTAACCCCTAATTTTTGCACATATACTTATTAAAATTTTCAATTTCATCAATATATTTCTGAAGAGAATATGCAAAATGTACTATTTTGTAAAATTTTTAATATTTTGCAAAAAATAAAAATATATCTTGATATTGATAATTCACCGGGAAAGTAGGATCTTGCACTGCTATGGAGATATTAGATCCGAACATTAACTGCAATAACCATGTAATTAAATTTATGTATTAGTTTTCAATTAATAATTTATTTATTTTAAATAAAAGAAAAGTTTTTTTAACAAAAATTAGTAAATAATCACACCTGAATCCGGGCGATATCACCTTGCGCGCCATCAGAAATAAAAACTTCTGATTCATTTATTCCCATGTTTTTATAAAAATTTCTCGCAATTGAACTTCTTAGTGCCTAAATGCATACAAGTCATAATTAACAATAAAACATTAATCTTAACATATTTGAGACATAATATAAGTTAGATAAGAAAAATTATTGAAAAATAAAAAGATTTATTGGAAAAAAGTACAAATATAAAATGTTACCATGCTTCCTTGCTCAGGTCCATAACCTCTATATCCTTTGATGGTGGAGAGTGCATGGGAATACTGTAAATATGGTTATTCAAGAGTAGTTATTTATTTGTTTATTTATTTATTTTAACTCAATGTGAGATAAAGAAATTTAAAAATTTATTACATAAAGTTGACAATTTCATTTTTTTTAACTTTTTATTTTTTTAAATGATTGAATTAGAATTAAAGTTTATACATCTTAATTAAATTGGTTGATTTCAATTCACTTTAAATTTCTAATAGCAAAATTTCTAGTTTAATTTTGGCTGAAATTAATATTTTGTTTATAACTTTGAACTTATTATTATTATTTTTTAAAAAAAGAAAAATTGTATACTTTTAAATCCTAACCACAACCAAATGTGAAGATAGAAATTTAATAATAATAAATTATAGCAATTTTATTTAAGTCACCTCTTGCATGGCTGCAGTTACAGGCTTTGGAATAGGCAAAGTTGTGTCACCAATTCCAAGGCTTATGATATTTGCATCTGGGTACTTCTCCATATGTTGAATTTGTTTTTTGAAAATCTAATACAGATAAAATTACAAATAATTATATCTTCCTTCAACTAATAATAATAATACTAATAATAATAATAAACACCTCTGTAAATAAATATCCATTTCTCAGCTTCTCCATGTTCGCATTGCGCTCAACTTTGGTATGCTTTACTGAATACAATAACAAACCTTATATTAAAATTTAACTTTACTTTGTCCTCACACACATTATATATATAATAACACAAAAATTATGTTACCAATATTCTGATGTGGAGATGCAGCAATGGATGCATGGAAGCCTTTCCAAGAGGTTGGACTACAGAAGAACATATTTTGAATGAGTTCAAGGTCACATATATAGTTATATACTTAAATAATATATTTGTATATATATATATATATATATATATATATATATAAATGCATTACTATATAAAAACATTACAAAGGATATCATGAGAATTAAACAAAATGAAAAATATAAAATCAGCCACTCACTGTGAAATAATGAGAAAACAAAAACAAAACAAAAAATTAAAACAAAACGATAAAAAGGCTGAGACAAAATATCACTACACATAGACATAACAAAAGAAAAATTATGATACCTTAGAAAATACGTCATATTTTGCATGTAATTATGTGTGTGTGTGTGTGTGAGAGAGAGAGAGAGAGAAAGAAAGAGAGAGATGTAACAATGAGTTTTTCTAATTAAGAAGATGTACCTAAAGAAAGAAGAAGCAGTGTGAGGGAATATATAGAGATTGAAAGAATGGTAGTAGGTGTAGAAAAAGTTCAAGGAATGAAGAGAACCACTGCATTAAGGAAAGTTCTTCAAGTATGATCATATATGGTGCTTAATTATGATCAAATTAATTATTGTTGCCAGACCCTTCTCCAATATTCCAACCATTGCCCTGACCCACTGCTCCATTTGAAGTTCCATGAAGTCTAGGGCTTTGAAAGTGATCACATGGTGAATCCATTTGAAGTTCCATGATGCCTAGTCCTTTGAAAGTGATCACATATATGGCCTTCCGCCAAATTTCCACATATTTTCTTACATGTTTCCATGTGAAGAAGTTTCATTAATTTTGTATTCAATAAAAGGTCCTAATTAATCCACAACTTTTTTTTTTTTTTTTGAATAAAAGTGGATAAACCACTGCTTTTATAATGCCTATTTTTATATAATTAAATGCATTCTTTTTTTCTTGTAAATAATTAGTGATAAGCTTAATTAGTTCTCTGTATAGGTTGGTATATTTTGGTTATTATTGGAAGAATCAAGACTTACTTTTACAACTAAAATTTTAAATTAATTCTTGGGAAATTTACATTTTTTTTTTTAAACTTGAATTTCAAGAATCTTTCAAACAGTGACATAGTCATTCAATGACCAAACCAGATGCAATGTACACAAATTCCATGTGATAAATGATGAGAAATTGAGGGAGAGGACCATGCATGAACATATATCATTGGTGAGGTTTTGTGAATACTAAAATAATAATAGACTAAAATATTATAAATTTAAAGTAAAATTAAGGACTATTAAAGGAATTATACCTTAATTAAACACATGAAATTAATAAAAAAAAAATTCATATATTAGACTTCAAATTAGTTAGAGTTTGTGATGTGTGGCGTCATCGTCTTAATTCTTCCTCTTTGAGTTGATCAAACAATTGCACACATATTGCAAGAATTTCAATGAGGAATAATATAATTGTGATGTTGTAAATCAAGTCCTCTTTAATTTGGCTAGTCAACTTCAAAGTCATAATTAAATTAATTAATGCCGTAAAGAAAGGAAATTTAGACTTTCTTGGCTTGTGATTTCCTCTCATTTATGTGTTTATAATTTAATGAATAAATTACTTTTTTTTTTCCATGCTTGTGATATGTTGGTTATGCCTTTTTCTTTTTTAAATAAGTGGGACTAAATTTTAAGATTAAAAAAAAAGGAAAATGCATTGATTAGGTGTTAGATAATGAAACAAGGGTTTAATTAGATAATTTTAAATCATAACAAGATATAATAAAAACATAAAAAACTTTTGATCTATAAACAACAAATGAAGAAAACATATAGAAACAAATAGAATGATAAGAATGAGTAGTGCTCCTCTTTTATAGTTCTTTTTTATAATTTCCATGAAAGCATCTCTTACTTGATTGCATGTAATCCTATTTATTTCCCAATATTGACTTTTATACAAGAAGACGTAATGAAATGATAAATTCAATGAAGAAGCTAAAACGGAACAAAAAGGGAATTATTATATGATCATGGTAAAGGCCAAAAAACCACTAATCAACGACAAACTTTTAAGAGGGGAGAATAAAAGATATATTGCTTGTAATTATTTAATTTTTTTTATTGTTTTGGATTTACTGTTTTAAAATATGTTTTTTTTTTTTGTAACAATTATTCGGTCTATAAATATTGATTTTTTTGGTAGAGACATGTTTAAATCTCAGCTTACGCAAATAGATTGATGAAGTGTTATAAAATTTAATTTTTCACGTATGTTTGTTTTTGAGATATGATTTTTTAATATTTATTAAAAAAATTCTCTTTCACTTATAAATAAAAAAATCAATAAAGTTTTAGTAAGATAGGGGCCTCCATGATTGAAGGCTGCTGAAGATAAAAAAAAAAAAAAAATGTAGAGGAAAATAAAAAAAAAGAAAAAGATAAAAGAGGAAGCTGAAATGTATCTCCATGGGGATCATTAAATTTATTAGTGAAAATAGAAAGATGGTGATTTGCATAAATATCACATCCAATTCTGCTTTTTCCCAAGACAATCACTTGACTTTTTTGTTTATGGTGACAATGGCCTAGAGCATTGGAAAATTCTAAATTGAGTTAAAGATATCATCAACGTTTGCAATGACCAGCGGTCTATATTTTATCTTATAATTCTTGTGCCATCTTTTGGATATATCAAATCAAATTTTTAATTTTTATAATATCAAAAGTATTCCCCTTCATGCATGGCTTCATCATCTTCTTTTTATTTTCTCCCATTCTTCTTTTTATTTTAAAAAAAAAAATACTCACTTTTTTTGTGATTATCTTTTTCATTTTAGATGTGCGCGTTTTATTATTTTCTTTTATCTTCTTGGATTTAAATATTTCCTCTCCTCTTTTATTCATATTTTCTGTCTTTTTGTTTTATTTTATATTTGTCATAGAATTTTATCAATACTTATTTTTCTTCAATGAGTTAGATACCGGAAAGAAATTAAGAAGAAATAAGAAAAACAAAAACAAATCTAAAATAATTTAATAATAAAAAAATTCAGGAGAGAAAAAAAAAATGAAATAAAAATTATCATACTGGAGTAGAGAGAGAAGCAAAAATTAGAGCATCACAAGTTTACAAACTAAACTCTCACAATGGTGGCCACTACCTGCTCAACATTGCAAATGTACCCACTCAAATCATAAGCCACCAATTTAGAAAAATAAAAATAATAGATTCAAATAAATAATGAACCATTTAATTTTACTTATAATAAATAGAATTAGGTTAATGGTTATAATGGTACATATCATCATCCAGCTACACTTGAAGAAAACCATCATGCAAAGAAAAGCAAGAAACTCAATACACATACCGTGAATGAATAGGTGCCTTACCTAAACTAAGCGTCAATCATCTCACAAATAATTTCCTTTTATTTTAAAAAATCATTTTTAATGACCCAAAATGATTATATGGTGGATTTTATAATATTATTCTGAAATAAAATCAAATCATTTAATTCATTTTAATATAACTATTTTAAGAAATAGAAATCTATGGGTTTTAAGATGGAGTAGAATTAATGATAAGAATAAAATGAATGCAATGTCCGTTTCTATTCATATAAAATTATAAAATTTAGTATATAATTATAAAAAAAATATAGTTATATTTTAATTAAAAAAAATTATCATGAGAAATGACTTTACCGTTTTATATTTATTTATTTATTTATTTAAATATAGATAAACCATATTCATTAGTAAAAACAACAAAATAGAATTATTATATGATGAACATAGAGAATTATATCAAAGGAATGATGGAAGGAGAACATAACATAAAGACGTACTAAGTGAGTTCCACTAATAGTTGAATAATAATTTTTCTGTGAGAAGAGAAAATAGGTACTGCTGCGTGCGTGGAATGAGTTACTAACTAGTTAAATAAAGCCCACTGTAGTAGCCATCTCTCAGATATCAGTTTCTTTTTCTGCTGGATGTCCCATGAACTCCAAATTATTCTCATGCTTTGCTCTTCTTTTTTTTTTTTTTTTTTTTTATCTCCGAAGCTGCATGTAAATTACAAAAATGAAAATGCCATCAATTTTGATTTTATATTTATATTGAAACACATAAATTTTTACTTTATTTTAGTAATATAATCACATCTCCATTTGACCATTCCCTGCCGTCAGCAATAAATGGTCATTCCCATGAAATGAGTTCTTTTTATGTTTCTCACCTCAAAATTTAAATTGGGACCCAACGTGAGAGCAAGTGTTGAAAAACTCATTCCATCCCATTTCATTCCCTTTACTAACATATCCCTTTTTTTTTTCTTTTTTTTTTTTTTTTTGTTTTTTGTGTGTGTGAAGAGCCGAAGAGGTACTTTTGTTGATATACGGGACTTTTTTAAGAAAAAAGTATATAAAACAATCAGCTCTTATTTATACATACATACAAACCTTTTGAAAAAACAAAGAAATTGAAGTACAAATGAAATTACTGACAAGTCCATGAATATTTTCCTTCTGGTCGAAGAGTCTAATAACTTGGGTGGGTGGTTTCCCTTGCCTTCTTCCTCGGCAAACAACCAGCGAAGTATCCCGGGATCTCACGAACATCATGTACTCTTCGCATGCAAATGGTGCAATCACCATGTTAAAGTGCCCGTTGCTTCCTGTTGTAAGGCTCTTCTAGTCGGACCGAATCATGACCATCTTCACGTGCAACGCCCACGGGCAGCCGAGGTACCTCTCACCTTCCCTTGTTCGGACACTTTCCCTCCAATTGGCATCATTATTGATATTTTGTCCTTCGAATTCATTCTTTCAGTAATATTTTAAGCATGTGAAATTTAAAGGACTCCCTTGAGAAAGTGAAGCTTTTTTTCAGAGAATCTATCGCCTTTGATTATTCTCTATATATATATATAATCACAGCTTGCAGATTGTTTATCAAAAATGCTTGCAAATTGATGTAAATGAGTAATTTTCAAAGACATAAATGGGTTTGTTCATCACCACTAAAAATAATAATGCTTTTCTTATAGAAGCCACTTGTGATGGAATATGCCTTGCACCATATGAAATTTACCAGGTGATCAACATACTGCGTCACATTGAACTCAATTCTCAAAACAACATGCAACCAACAGCTCTCTACAATGTCTCGAGTGATATCAATTACTTCACTTTGATTTACTTCCATTCAAATTGATTGTCACAAATTCTAGACGAGGAGTTGCTCGGTGAAGGATTAATCTCACTCTGGTGTTCCAAGCTCAGTTTCGTTATCAAATATGAGAAGTTTAGTTCAGGTTTTATAATTTATAAGCAGCACAAATATAAGGCTCGCATGCCCTTTCATCTGCAACAACCAATCCCTCTCCTTCTGGCATCATTATCAAAGTAACCAAATTGCAGGTAGCAACATGAACCACTAAATGAATTATGATGATCTCAACCAGTTTCATTTTGCACAAGGTCCTGTCAAAGAAATACTAACAAGCATTTTCACGAGACACCATATTCACTATGAAATCATCCTCCTTGTATTAATTGTATTCATTATCTTCTATCATTATCCAAAGCTCTGAATGAAGACCTATATCAGATAAATGGAAACTTTCCAGGGCAATAAACATGCCATACATTTATACAAGATTGGGCTGTCTTGACCTTAATGTCACCTAACTCCTGATGAACAAGTGTAAGGTCAGCTCCCTGCATCTATGTAACTTTTGGTGTCAATTTGAATTATTTTGGGCACAGACACACAGGGCTGAGCTCACAATCATCAAATTGAAAACATTCTAAAAATTAAGCATTTGCCTTGTGAATAAGCCAACTAGCTAATTAAAAGACCAAATAATTCCCCTCACAGTAACAGAGAAATCAGTGTGCATCAACAGTGTTTTTTCTCAGTAAAGAAGAAAATGAAGGTTTTAAGCATCTAATTATCAAACACCTTTCCCAAGGCCAGGCTACCGAATCCGTGTCAAGATTTTCAATTAAGCATCCAGGGATCTTATTCGGTTGATTCCACAAAAGAATAGGAGATATTACAAGTACTATATGGCAAATGGCGAGGAATCTGAAGTTCAATACTTGCAAATGGCAAACAAAATTTCCAGCCCCCATCAACTATTTTTTAGGCAATCCACTAACCATATATTTCCAAATTCTCTTTAAAAAAAAACGATATCACAACTAGTAACAACAAAAGCTAACCCTATTTTCTCAAAACTAATCATCATGTTTTCAAATTAAAAGCCTAAAACTTCTCCACAACTAAGAAAAATACACAAAATTAAGTGGGTTTCCAAAGCCGCATGAAATAAAATAGGTTCCAAAGAAATCAACAACAATTGGAACAATCCCACAAGAGCATCTGCGAGATCAAGGCAGCTATTTTATGAGATCAAATTTCAAGATTGAACCTATGCATTCTTCATATTATATCCATTCAACATCATCCTTAAATATACAACAGCACAAACATTCACATTTCAGAAACCAGCATTTCCTGATTAGCATAATGCTTTCACGGCAAAGCTACACGTTAAAACCACAACAAGAAGACCAATATCCTCATTCACTAAGCACCAAGAAAACAAGTACCAAAGGATGCGCAAATTATGATTCATAACGTAACAAAACTGTCCATAAAAAACCTAAAGGCAGATCAAAGTCCAGCAACGAAAAAGAAGAGAACCTTTCAACGATAAGACTTCTGGAAACGAGCACGAGCACCGCGTCCACCGAACTTCTTCGGCTCGCAGCGGCGGGGATCGGCGACGAGAAGGGTACGATCATAGCGGACGAGAATGTCACGGATCTCCTTCTTGCTCTGCTCGTCGACGTACTTCTGGTAAAAAGCGACGAGGGCCTTGGCGATGCTCTGGCGGATGGCGTATATCTGAGAAGTCTTGCCACCGCCGCGTACCCGGATTCGCATGTCGACGCCCGCGAAGCGGGACCGGCCGAGCAAGAGGATCGGTTCGAAGGCCTTGTACCGGAGAATCTCCGGTTTCACGAGCTCGATGGGGACGCCATTGACTTTGATCAGGCCGCGCCCACGCTTGCAGTAGGTCACCGCCACAGCCGTTTTCTTCCGGCCGAAGCACTGGACGGACTCCTTCGGTGCTAGCGCCGCCATGTTCGCCGATTATGAGAGTAAGTGCGCTGCGGCGTTTGAGCCTGTAGAGGAGAACCGGAACCGAAACCCTAACGCTAAAAATGTACCTATCGTGTTCGCATTTAAGAAGATGAAATTAACGACTCTGATTTGATCAAATTTATTCGTCTGATTTGACTTATATATTCCGCATTAAAATTGTATTTAATTACGTAACTTTCTGATAAATTCTATTTTTTTAAAAAATAATTTTACCGTCGTCTTCGTAAGCCCATTTCAAGCTCAAGATTAAAATTCAACTTAATAAAAAATACTTCATAAACATTAACTTGAGCTTCTTTACCACTAACGTACATTATTATTATTATTATTATTATTATTATAGAGCATGTGTAATATAATATTCATACAATTATTTTCGAAAAAAATCTCTCGTTCATGGATGCTATACTATTATTTGATTTTGATTTTATTATTTTTTTATCAATTTCTACTTAAACTAAATTCCAGTTTTGAGTTACATCAATGATACAAGTATCCAATTGTCACGCCCCAACCCCACTGTCGGGTCCGCTGACAGACCGACCACATCCTGATAGAGATGGGCCCCACTAGATGCAAGACCTCAGATGTCCAACCTAGTCAGAGTCAACCCCAACAGACAACACAGACAGCAATAATACATAATTATGAACATAACCACGATAACAAAGTTCATACTGGTATGGGCTTTAACAACCCTACAAGATACAATACCACACAAACAGTTTATGAACCGAAAATATAACTGGATACAAGTCTCACTCACATAGGGAGATACAAATAGCAGTCTACAATAAGAGGTAGAAGTTCAACTCCAAGATAAACCCCCGATCTTAAGATTAATCTTTTCCTGCGAGAGAGAAAATCGCAGAGCGTATAAGCCACAAGGGCCCAGTAGGATCACAGAAATAACAGGTAATACAGATATTTCAGAATAAATATAATCCAGTCAGAAATACAGAAAATGCTCAGAATATAGAAATAATCATAAATGCAGAAAATACGAGAAAACATATGTGTACATCTCTCTGACTAATAACAGAATCAACATCCAGAGGCTGGATCTTCGACTGTGAAGTCGGAATAGAGCAAACAGAATATCAATGGCCGAAGCCGGATCTTCGACCACAGTCGGATGGTAGCGCTACTACAGAAAACATGTGTACATGGCTAGGACTTACTCCTCCTAGCTGGGTAATTTGCCAGGAAATAAGATGTACTAAAAATCGCAGAAATACATAGTGTAGACAGAGAAAATACCAAATAAAACACTTCGCAAAGTAATTAACTTAAATAATTAAATAAATAACAAATACAGAATAATAAACATAATAAATAAATAAAATACAATAATTAAACAATTATATAACCATCCACAAAAAATACAGAGTTATATTATACGGGTGCGAGAACCTACCTGGTTCCGTGCTACGAAGGTGTAAATACTAAATCCTGCGAATTAAGGGTTCGCTAAACCCAACCACAAGCTCTAATTTCGTTGTTTAGACTGCAAATCTATTCACAAGACGACAAAAACAATTGAGCTACAAACTAAGACCACCAACTAGCAACCAAATAGTTAAATTTACCCGAATTCACACAAACACTTAACGAATGCTACCCTCAAAAAAATCAATCTAGCTAAATGCATACCAAATCACTTCAATACAAGCACATAAGTTGGCTAGACTGAGAACATTAACTGCCGGAGGATTAGAAAAAGAAATACTAGAACCTGGGAGGATTATTTTGGGAAAAGGAAATTCAATATCCAAAAATTTAAAGGGATAAAACAATTATAACAATATTGCTCAAGAGCTTTAAGATGATATCTACACCTAAATGGTGATGAATTACTTTGACTGAGATCAACTGTCATTCTCAATTCAAAATTAGGGAGGCTTAAACCAGAATAAAAGTGTAGATACTATATATATAAAAAAAACATGCTCAATTATCATATAAGAAAGTAAGCCATGCATAAAACATCAACAAACAAAACTACAAACCAATGGTTGCAGTACTAACCACCAAAACCACTTTGTCATTTGATCCTAAAACTCTTCAGGCACAAAATTTACCACCTCTCACACAAGAGCAATAGGAAGCTATACAAGAAAATAATGAGAGGTTTGAAATCCCATTATCACGAATCAAAGCAACCATGAAGCTGATTCCAACCATTGGACAAAAACATCACATGCCACACACACAGAGCACTACTTTCTATCAAACATTCAATTAAAGCTTTCACAGGAATTAAGAGAGAAGAAACTAACACTGAAATAAGGGCTGCAACAGTGGCTTGCTTGTAGATCTTCTAGGGCAAAACATCACAGCCAAGTGAACACAAGAGCACAGCAAAACCATAAGAAAGCATCACTTTGATCATCTTCAACAACAACACTTCCAAAATGAGCCAAGAGAAAGAGAAGTTTTTTTTTTGTCAATAAGAGAAAGAGAAGTTGCAGCTAAAATGGGAAAGGAAAGGGAAAGAGAAGAGCGTGGCACCGAGAGATCATCATGAATCACCAGGAGCTCCAAGAGTTTAAAGAAAAAAACAAACAACTTCCTCCGACCAGATCCGAGAATCCCGGAGTAAAAGAAGTTTGACTACAGATTAGGGTTAATTGAATGGTCAAAACAGTTTGACCGTTACACCAATGTTGCTGATGTTTTTTATTGTGCTGCCTATCAATGTAATTGTTTAACATTATAATTTTCTGATGCCTTTGAATTGTTTTTTCATAAATATTGATATCTATGATGAAGAAAAATCCAATAAAACAATAACATTTGGGATGCTTAACGAAATTCCGAGTTCTTTCCTTTTTTTTAAAAAAAAATATTATGATTAAAAATAAAATTAGCAAACTCACAAGCCTGAGCAAAAGAGTTGGTTTGCCTAGATTTCCAACTATTCCCAAACAATGATTAAAACTTTTACCATATAAACAAGTATTAACAAAATATTCTTTAAAATTACTTTTCATAGTTAAACGAATATCACTATTTTAATAATCAAAATAATACCACTCTTAAAATGTGATAATTCATTTTTATAAATTAAAAAAATCAAAGTTTTAACTCAATTTTGTTAACATTTCGTAATTTCTTCATATTTATGAAAAAATCTAAACAATAATTTATATCATAAATACATATCATGCGCCAAGACCGCATCAAATAAAAAGTAAATATTACGTACCACTAAATATGTTGGTTATTTTTTTTATAAATTTCTATTTCTAATTTATCTATTTAAGTGAATATATAAAATTTAATAATTAGTATTAAAAGAATTGTAGATAAACTCCAAAGTTCAGATGCGAGATTAATAAATAAATAAATAAACAAATAAAGAAAACTTCTGAAGAAGGAGCACGGAAATCCCCCGTTCCCCTGTCCTCGCGAGCTCCGGAAGCTGGAATCTCGACGACGCTGGCCGCCAAAGGTGAGGTAGGCCATTCGTTCCTTCTATTCCGGCTCCGGCGACTTCCATAGCCACGGCTCTCGCGGTTCCTGCAAAGTTTTTCCTTGTTTTTCCCTTTTCAATCTCAAACCCTAACGTTTGCCTTGAATAATCAGTCCATTGAAAGCTTGAACGATGACAAGGAAGCCGAGTACCTGTGCGTTGTGCGAGCAGTCCAATCTTGCCTGCATCTGCCCCGTTTGTGTCAATCACAGGTCTAAATCTGCTCAACCATGCCAAAATTCTTGGTATTTTGATCAATTGCAATTGGTTTTATTGTTTTCTTGGTGGATTATTTGAAGGTTGAGTGATTACAATGCGAGGTTGAAGCCTTCGAGGAGTAAACGGGATTCCCTGCACAAAAGACTGGCAGCAGAATTGGCGGCTGGGGTTAGTGTAAATTCTGTTTGTTCAATCTGGTTGACAATCTTTATGTCGAGCTTCTATTTATTTTCTGTTATCTTGAATTAATTCGTGAACTTCGCCCGATATTTTGATGGTTCTCCCCTTGTATATATTCATCTGGTGTATTTGATTTTTTTTATTGGATGGTTACTCCTCTCCTTGAATGTTATTTCTTTCTTTACCATATATGCCGTGAGGATCACAAATTGGTTTGCTGATAATCCTTGTAAATGAATCATTTCACTCTTTATTCTTTTTGGAGAATTTGTATATTGACAGACTTTCCGACATTCTTATGATGCTTATGCAATATAGGTTTACTCTATAACTGCAAAGTAGGATTAATCAACAATCACAAGCTAGTTGATGCCATCAATTTGTGAATGGGTGTCAATTATGTAGCTTCCTTAGCAAATAAGAATTTCAATTGCAAACAGAATATTTGTATTCTGATTAACCCTTCCCTACGATATTAGATAATTTTTGCTCAGCATTTATTAATTTCCTTGATTCTTTTAAAAGTTAACCAGTTATTGATGTGCACTCGCATGAACTGAATTTGCACATCTGGTCAATTATTACTTATATTTTTTATCAAATGCGTACTTCCAGTCAGGAGAATCTATGCACCAGAGTTGACGCCAATAAGCCTAATATGCAAGCTTTGAATTTTTGACACAATATTATGTATTTCCCTGGGACAACTATTTATAATTTGATTGTAGGGAAAGACATTGGGCTTAATGAATGATGATCAACATGAAATGAATTAGTTTTTGATGCTACTTGTAAGGTTGGGGATACTCATAAATAGGTCCTCTTTTTCATAATGCTTCTGCTGTTCTAACCAAATTTATGGCTTTCTTTCTTCACATCCTTTTTTCAATAATTCTTAGTTGCTAATAGCATTTTCTTGAGATAGAGAAAAGCTGCTGACCAGGTTCATTGGAGAATAGTCCAGGCAGAGAAACTCTCAAAGATGAACCAACGGCTTAACTTCTTGAAGGAGAAACTCGCAAAAGGTTGTTTATTGGGATTCTGGTGGGGGATATTTTGTGGTACTTTTTCTTTTAATTTTAATCCTGGCTTTGTTTTTCTTTCTTCTCCAGATAAGGCCAAGGTTGAAAAAGTGTCAAATGATTTGAAGATTAAAAGTGATGTTCTAGACTCTGCTTTTGCAATGGTAATAAGTTGTTTCTGTGGCAGACTTGCAATGGTTGTGTGCCAGGGTTGCTGGTTATGAGCTTTTGCTTTGTGGGTTTCCTGTATGCTGTTTGTTTGCTGGAATTACTGGGAGTTTATATAGAAAGTGCTCTATGCCAGCATGTGCTTCAGAACAACGGCCTTGTGTGTGAATGTGTAAATGCATGTCATCGTATGCGTTTTGGTTGCATCTCTATAAATTCATGGATATCTGGTTAAGTTTTACATAAACGCACACCATTTCTTATGCACTGATCAGCTAAATACTGTTAACTTTTCTCTGTCAAAATTATGTGGAAGTTTTGGAAGATTACTTTGTGTATGTGTATCGAATGCCATCTTCTTGTCACACATGATTGTTTTTTACACTAGAATAATAATAGGCATTATTCATGGAAAAAATAATATTTTTATAATTTTGAACTTTGGTCTAATACTTCTTTTTCACTGTCAGTTAGAACAAAAACGTTTGGAGGTGTTGGAGAAGTACTATCCTAATTTCATCTGCACTCAAAACTTGGGTCTTGTAAGTTTTCTCATATAAACTGTTCTATAGAATTATCTTGGCGCACTTCAATGGTCAGATATTTTCTTCTGAGTCCTGTTTTTTGAATTCAAGTCCCACTACCAATTCCTACCTTGTTCTTCAAAGAATAGTTAGTTGTGAAATAATTACTGGTCCTAACCATTTAAAACTCTTTTAGTTGAGTTTCCTTTAGCATCACTAGCTTAGCATGGTTGTTATTATAATACTTCTTTTTCTATGCACAGTGTACTATTTCCCCCTCTTTTTGGCTATTCTTGTTTGTCATTCGTGGATCTCGTTAATTGTTAACACAGATGGCAATCACTTCTGAACGTCTACATAAGCAGTCTGTGGTCGTAAAACAGATCTGTAGATTGTTTCCAATGCGTCGAGTAAGCTTTTAATTTACTTTGATCAATAACTATTATTAAGGTTTTGCACAGAAGTTTATTCACCAATTGGCATTCAAAGGAATGTTAAGGCCATCCCTTCTTTTTCTAGGTGAATGCAGATGGAGAGAAGAATGATGGTTATGGTGGCTTGTATGATCAAATATGCAATGCACGCTTGCCCAGGGGGCTTGATCCGCATTCTGTCCCATCTGAAGAGCTTGCAGCCTCACTGGGGTTGTTTTCTTTTCGCTTAAGTATTTTTACATTAACTAGCATCCTGAACTGTGCATCTTTGTGGTTTGGTTGTGCTTTTCTTCTTATATCATATAGTTAATCACTTAATTTTATCTTGTCTGTTCTTAAATCTTATGATAATAATGTAAATATGTAATTAAAATAAATTTCTTTGGCACACTAAAGTTTGAAACTTTTAGGTATTTTGTTCGTAGTTAAGTTTCTGATATACCATCATATATAAAATAACTAAAGTTGCCTGCTTTTTTTCTCAGAGATATTCTTTTTGGTACGATTTTTTGGAAAACCACTTTTTATGCTATTTTGGTTGGGAAAGCAATGTTAATAATAGTCCTAATAAGAGAATTAACTAAAAGAACTCAGGCAATAGTTTAATTGTGGATCTATAATGACTTATGTGGAGTCATTGTATCTAATGTGTAATATCTAATTACTATTTGTATATCTTCCTGGTTACATGCCCCAGAAATTTGTAGGGTCATAGTTAGGGGCTTGCATGCTTTCCATTGCCGTAAACACGCCCATGCTGAAGCTATTTTGGGAGCCTTGCATCCTATGCAGCCTTCAGATCTTGCAATTCCCAATTTCGGCATGCACTATGTACTAAAGTTTTTGTTTATTGCTCAAGAACAGGTACATGGTCCAACTACTGAATCTTTTAGTCCCAAACCTGGCTGCTCCTGCTCTTCATAATGCGGGTTTTGCGGTAAGCTTTGCTATGGGTCTTTTACATTCAATGATTCACCTCTATTTTTTATTTTGTTTTATGTAATGGATTCTTGGTAGGTTGTCTACTTTTTGATGCTGAAAAATTTTCTCAGGGTTCATGTTCTCGTATATGGCAACGAGATTCATATTGGGATGCACGGCCGTCTTCACCAAGGTGCTCTCATTTTGTTCGTAATAATTATTTTTAGCAAATGAAGCCCTATATGATGCCAACTTGTATCCTTTGTTTTGCAGCAAGGAATATCCACTCTTTATCCCACGTCAAAATTTTTGCTCCTCCGGAGGTGACAATTCATGGTCAGACAGAGGGTACAGTAACTTTGGTGTGGCCTCGGTGGAGTCTGAAAGGAGACCTTATCTGGATTCTTCTGGAGCCAATAGCTTTAATTATTCTTCTGCATCTCCCCACAGTATTGAGACTCACAAAGAATTGCAGAAAGGAATATCATTACTTAAGAAGAGTGTTGCATGCATCACAACATATTGCTACAACTCCTTAGGTTTGGATATACCTGTGGAAGCAACCACTTTTGAAGTGTTTGGAAAGCTCCTTGCCGCTCTATCTTCTTCAAAAGAAATGCACTCAGTGTCTTCATTGAAGCATGCACATGCAAGGTACAAAAATAGTGTTCCTTCCATTTCTTTTCTGTATATATGCTCTTGTTTTTTGGCCTAGTACAGATTGGTCATTTATCTTAGTGAAATTCGAACAGAAATTCCAAAGTTAGAATTGCCTCATAGTTATCAGTGTATGCTTCTTCATTTTCTATTTCTTTGCATCCAGTTCTTGAATTAGTCATCATTCTCTTGCTTTGGAAGTCCATGAAAGCCATGCCCTTTCTTACGAAATTTAGAGTGTCATTAACTTCAGGTGCTTGGGCCAAGAAAACCGGTATTTTATTGCCTTCACCTTTTTCCTAAAGTTTTTTTCTCTGTGCTTGAGTTTGTAGGATACAAACTGAACTAGTTGTTACTTGATGCAAAGACGAGGCTTTTCTCATTTTCTGCAGATCAGATAAGCGAATGCAGCGGCTGAACAAATCGGTTTGCCATGCAAATTCAATTGCTTCATCTAGTTTAGCAGAGAGCACACATATCGCCCCTATCAGGGTAAAAAGCTCAGACTCCTGTATTGTACTGTTTTTTTCTCCTTAGATTATATGAATGGAACTGTCAGGCTTATTTCATGTCTCTTATTGTCTTGTTCAGCCAAAGGCTATCGACAACAACAACCTTTCAAACTCTACCGTAAGCTTCATATACTCAACTGATATGGCCGAGTTGGGGAAAACTGAAAGTCTTGTGGAGGGTTGGGATTTAGTTGAGCATCCTACCCTCCCACCTCCGCCATCACAAGTTGAAGACACTGAACATTGGACCCATGCCATGTTCACAGATGCAACGAAGAAATGATAACTACGACCAATCTCTTAGTTTGTCAATGTACATATATGTAATATCCTTCCTGCTTGTCTGCTGATGGTCTGTCTGGTTGTCATCCAAGCCTCCCATTCATCATTCCCAAACTAACATGCAATGTCATTTTGGGGGGTATTTGTTGTGCAGCGGTGCTAATGCTAGTGTATTGGCCTAATTGTACCATATTAAGGGTTCTTCATTTCATTTTGAGCATGAAGGGAAATGTTGAATACTTACCAACATGGAGCTGTGGATCCGTTGAAATGTTTGTCAGTGTTTTATTAGTACAGTATGGGAATCAGAGGGAAAAGCAATAGACATGAGCCATCGCAAAACTTGCAGGCGTGAAACAAAAATTAGTGTATATTGTGATTGGACCCTAAAATTACGGCCGAAGAGTGATTTATTTTTAAATTATCTAATAAAATTATATTATCCTTAACATTTATATTGTCTTTTGTAATATGTAAACAGATTTTGTAGGATTATAATTAAAACACAAAATAAATAAATAAATAAAGGAAAGCAAGAACACAGGAATGCTCAAGATCTCATTCAACCGTTAAAATGGTTCTTGGAGTCAACTTAAGATGGAAGCAAGACTAAGCTTTATTTGACAAAGTTGGCATATTGACAAATGTTAAATGTTACAAACTTGTCAATGCCTGTTGATTATTTTTAACTGAACAATCCATCGACTGCTCTCAAATTGCAGCATCATTCTTTCCCATCCTCACTCTCTAATTTATCATACTGAAAACACCAGATGACATGATGTTTCGGTGCTTGAACCATTGGATTGCATTATTGTTTCTTCACATTCCTGAGATAGCATAATCCAGTGCATCCACAAGGAAATCTATGGAAAAAAGAAGAATGAATTTCTTTTAAACACACATAATATAAGAAACTTCATTTCGCAACAGTTTACTAGCAGAGCGTTATCAGACAAGAACCTGCGTCATCCTTAGTGAAGCACATTGGTGGTTTCATTCTGAAGACATTTCCATGCAACCCTCCTTTCCCAACTAAGACGCCAAGATCTGCAAATGATAAAATTTCTCCAATGCTGAAGCAATAATCAATAGAATCAAGGAATGGTGTGTATAAAGTTCATACCTTTGAGCTTTTCTAACAGTACTGCTGTCTCTGCTTTTGCAGGTGTCTTCTCCTTCCTATCAGTCACAAATTCCACTCCCAACATCAGTCCCCTCCCTCTTACATCTCCTATGACTATGGACACAAGTTCAAATATTCAGCTTATAAAAGAAAATTCCAAGAGCCATAGAAAAGAGTAGTACTTTCATGCTTTTGTTGAAGAGACTTCAATCTTTCAATTAAGTGGGAACCAACACTAGCACAGTGCTCTTGCCGTTTTTCCTTGTCAATAACTTTGAGGACAGCAAGACCACCAGCAGAGCAAACTGGATTCCCACCGAAAGTGTTAAATTGGATCTTCTTTGACAACACTTGCGCTATCTCAGGTGTTGTGACCACAGCTCCTAAAGGCAGACCGTTTCCGATACCCTGTAACACGCATTATAATCATGTGGCAATGATGGAGTAAATGGTCATGAACTGGAGTGAACTCCCTGTCGGTCGATATTAGATTTAATTGTGTTTTATGTTGAATAATGAAGTTATGGAAGTTTTAATGGATGTAAGCAAGTGACATACCTTTGCCATTGTGACAATGTCTGGAATGACACCTTGTGTCTCAAACCCCCAGTAATGGCTGCCAGTGCGGCCGAATCCACTTTGAACTTCATCAGCTACGCAAACACCACCAGCCTTACGAACAATATCATAGACTAACTTGAGATACCCTGGTGCCAGTTCCACTGTGCCTCCGGCACCCTGGAAAAGTGCAGTAAAATATGTTGAGAAAAGAGTTTCAGTATTGAAGATAAAAGCATCCATTTGTATAGTCACTTCACTACTTCTATCCCAGTCCAATAAAAATAAAACTTTGACCTGAAATGTTTCTGCAATAAAACCAGCAATGTTCCCAGAAGACCCAAAGTTGATGTGATCCTCTACTTCTTTGGCATAAGAAACGGCGTCAGAGCCGAAGGCTCCTCGATATGGATTCGGATTCATAACATGATGAATCTCACCCTAAGGAAATTCAGAGGAAAAATTTCTCAGTGATCTAATATGGATTCAAGCCACATGCACAAAATCTATTTAATGTGATATCTTAAAGCAAACCAGCTTGGCCTAGGATGCAGCAGGATATGCATTGAAAATTCACGGGAATGGCATAGAAGATATACATTTTCTTTTACCCTTTTTTTTTCTAGCTCAAACTTTGGACTTATTTATAAAACATGCCACATGGTAGGCCATTAGAGAAATACAGTGAGCATAAACAATAACAATTGACTACATAATTTGTCTAATGCTGTACCGAACTTGAGGTATGGGGTACTTCCAAGTTTGCAGCGCTGTCAGCCCTATTGTTCCTGAACTTCCCCCATGATAGGCATTTCTCAATGCAATCATGCTGAGATTACCACTATATAACCGAGCCATCAACATTGCCAACTCATTTGCTTCTGTCCCAGAATTTACAACATAAACAACCTGCAAATTGAAACAAAAAACAAAAAAATACAAAAGAAAAACACAATTGCATCAATAGAAGAATGCAACAAGATAATTTTAAAGAATTAATACTTCGATTATAAACAAGTTAACAAGATAGTAGCACACAAAGAGGATAAAGAAAATAAACAATTTTAGACAACATAAAAATTCAGAATAAACAGTATCAAAGAGTACAAAAATAGCTGCTAATGGCCCTTCAAAGAAAATGTACCAAACACCCATCAAAGAAAATTTCTATATAGGAGTCAGAGACCAGATAGGAGAGCTTACCACATGGTGACTGCGACAATTTGTGTCCAAATGTTCTACATTTTAATCACATACTCTGGCCAAAAGCCAGGTGTCAAAGGAATGAAACTATAAAGCAAACAACTTATGATTCCATCCTTATCCAGGATGGAAACCTGAAATCAAACTGAACTGCAAGATGACTAACTTGTTACCAAGATTTTGAGCTTGATGTCTTGTTTAGCTCAAGATAAAAAATCTATACATCCCACTGGTGACAATGACATTCAACTTCTAGATCTATATAGTTCAGCAAAGTCTGAAAAAACCTACCAAAAATTTGTGACTAACTGGCTCCTGGAGGTAAGAACAAAAACTTTTGTCAAAATAGCAACAACAACATTTCAGACCAAATTGAAATATCTCCTTATGGCTTAAGTAAAATCGATTGATTAAATGCTCAAATCATGCAGGAAAAAAAACCCAACTTTCACACAGGCACCTTGAGATTTCCAGGCATCTTTGATGCCAGAGCTTCTGCAAACTCAACAATAGCGTGGTGTAGGTATATAGTAGTGGCATGCTGGAGTATTTTGCTCTGTTCAATCACAGCATCTAACACATCAGGATGGCAATGACCGCATGATACAGTCACGATTCCAGCAAATGCATCAAGATAACGCTTCCCATTTTCATCATACAGATACTGCATCTTCCCTTCCACAATATTAAGCTGAAACAAAAAACAAACATCCCAATATTTATCATTTCATCAAATATGAAGTTTTTCAAATCCAATAAATATTCAAATTTCTACAAAAGTCGCCGTTAACATCTGAGCAATCCCCCTATGCTTTCAATTTTAGTATAAAAACCAGAATCCAAAATCACAGCGGAACTCTCACTCAGTTACTGCCCAAACTTCAAAGTAAACCACACAAAAATAATGAAAAAATTCAAAATTTCCAGCCATATAACAACATAAACTAAAGATCCGTGCAAATATATAGATCCAGAGAAAGAGAGAGAGAAAGACAGATAGAGTTGATTACTGGTTTCTGGTAATAATAGAAGATAGAAGGACCGAGAAATCTCTGCCGTTTACGGAGAATCTCATCTCCCAGCATTCCCTTGTAAGGCCGTGGCACATGATCGAATGGCGGGAGCTCCGGTGGCGCCGAGGACGATGAAGAGACTCCTCGACCTCCGGTGAGGCGGATCCGCCACCAAGCCGCCGCCGGCACTGATCCACCTGCCCGCCGCAATAGATGAGCCATGCCCTAGGTACCGAGGTGAGACTTTTGCCCGAGAAGCCCACAACGAGGCCTTTGGTGGTCACCATAAATACAATTATTACGTGGAATTGGAAGAAAGACCAAGAAAACAGACTCATCAAAGTGACTCTTTTTTTTTAACTATTAATTATATATGATTTATCTGTCATCCTTATGGGGGGCGTTTGGTGAATTACCATGGGAATATTTTGATGGAATTTGATTGATAGGAAAGTAATTGATGGGAAAATAACATTTCTTTGTTTGGTATGCATTGGAAAGTTTGATTAAATTGATGGGAAAGTAATATTGCCATGTTTGGTATTGAAAGCTACTCTTGAGAATCCATTGGCATAATGACAGAAATGCCCTTGTAGTTTTGAATATGAAAATAATAAATAATGTTATTAACCTCAATTTAGATTTTTTATATGTTTTTATTTTTTATATGTATTTTTCATGCAATGTGGTGATTACAATTCTTATGGTAGGTTAAATTAATTTTTAAGCATAATGTTAAATAATTAGTAAAAAAATATTTAATAAAAAAAAACTTTATAATTTAAAGTCCTTTAAAATAAAAATTACTTTTGGTTAACATTTGAAGTAAAGGGCTTAGATATGAAGATAAAGTCAAGGGTATAGTTATCATTTTACAATAAACCCACATTCCATTGCCAAGGGAAACTGATTTTCCATCCATATTTTTCCATGCAATCTAATTTTCCAATAAAAAAGACCAACCAAACATTGGAAAGTCTTTCCCTAGAAACAAATTCCCAGGAAAATAATCACTTTCCCACCACTTTCTCACCTACCAAACACTACCTATGAGTTGGAATCTTAAGTGATTTGTTTGAGTGAAAAATGTGAGCGTGACGTGGAGATTCTGGCCGGGTCGGATACGAACGTGATTCCGTATTTTTACGGTTTCAAGTAATATTTGGTATATTAAAAAAGACCATTTTCATAAAAATATTTTTATGGTTTTTTAATAAGCCGTTCTGAATAAGATAATTGTCTACGCATAAAAGAAAATTCTACACAAAAATTTATTATATGAATCTTTTGAAAAGTTAGAGATTTTTATCATTACATTATGGACTTTGGTTAAAAAATATTACCAACAAAACTGAGGCAACTGCTGTGCAGCTGAGTTGCAAATTTATTTTTAAAATGTATAAATACTTTTTTCTGATTTTATACCAATAATATTACAAGTAAAATATAACTAATGATATTTAATTTTTATTTAATTTAAAATATATAACTAATAAAGTTGAAAATAGACGGGTTAATAGTATGGTATTATTATGATATTTAAATTTTAAAAAAATTAATATTAAAGAAATATATAAATTGTGAGATGCGAGGAATATTTTTTAAATATTATTTTTTAAAGTTAAAAATAAAGTAGTTGGTCGGAGAAATTTTGAATGTAAAAACTGTATTTTTGTAGTAGCTTAGAATTTTGGGTGGGGATGGATTAGGAAAAAGAAATCCGCTACTCTCTCTAAAACAGCATACGGCGGTATACACAAATTTTAGTGTGCCACGTGTCCCAGAATCTCTGCTCTGCGCTTGGACGAGCTGCGAGCTCCACCTCTTCCTCTTCCCCCTTCCCTTGCATCGGTGAAACCCTAACCCTAATTCGAACCCTTCTCTCGCTCTCAGAATGAGCAATCTGCGGGCTTTATGCAGGCCAAGTTCTGTGATCTCGTCTTTCATCGGCTGCTGCCGCTCTCAGGCCCGTTCAAGCCTTGCTTTCGCCGGTCGGCCTCAAGTCCGGCCACGAAGGTCCCCGTACGCCACCGCACACCCTTTCTTTGTTGATGATATCCCGAGGGCTGCGCCGGCGTCCAGGGAGGTCCCCGGAGGACTCTTACCAGGGTTGCCAAGTGGGATTCGGAGAGGTCACCCTATGAAACCTTGGGTAATCACTTTATCAGATGATTTTTTTCCTCTAATTTTCATGGATTATTCAGGAATTGGATTAGAAATTCCTCCTTTTTTTGGCTTTCTTATGGAACTACAAGAAATGTGATTTGTAAAGGATCTGCTTAAGTTTCTTTCATTTGGGATTATTTTTACCGTGTACGTGAATCTTGGTCTCCAAACAGAGATATGAAGGATCCTTGTTGAAACTCTGGGTGGTAAATAATAGTTGTCACTTAAAAAGAATTTTCTTTTCATTTGGTTGAGTTTAATGACAGTGTTTTTGGTTCAAAATTTGCTCATTTTGAATTTGTCTCGCATTTGATTGGTAATTTTGTTCTAATTCTATGTTTAGGTTGTTTCACGGATGTTGATTTATTGCCTTCATTATTTTTCAAATATTCTCATGGTTTCATAGAGCTGGAACGCGGATGAGGAGTTCAGTGCTCAATTTGTTCCCTTCTTGGAGGATTTAACGCCTTTTCATATCAAATTTTCTGTATTTTCTAATGTAGAAACATGTTAAAAAAATTGTCTTTTGGCATCCCTGAGGTTGGTCTATGGTACCACAGAGCTAGAAAGAGATGCAGACGAGGAGAAAATAAAGGCTGCTTATAGGAGATTGGCTAAGTTCTATCATCCAGATGGTAATGTTTCTTTTCTTTTTTCTTAATCATGGTTGTGTGTCATAAGGTGCTCATGTAATAGGTTTTTATGGTTTTTTTCATCTCAACATTCTATCATTGTGCAACAGTGCATGTGCTGAACCTTCTGAAAGTATAGCTAATTTCAGCAGTAGCTTCCTTTTAAACGTTTGTCTTTTTTTTTCCTGAATTCCTACTTGAGTTCTTGTGTGCATTTCTCACCATTTGATAGATCAAATGAGTGAGCATCTCGATGACTTGGGCCATCTACACATATAGGGTAGGCTAGATTACCTCATGTAGCTGTATGTATGTGGTTCTTCAGCTGTTTCCATTGGGCAAATTTTTCTTGGAGTGGTTATGCTCGTTACTGATTATCTTCTCAATGAAGGTTTAACTGCTGATACATCCCATTTCTTGAGTGTAAAATTTGGCTTAAGATTTATAGAATATTTACTAATTTGATTTTAATCATTTGATTTGAAGTATATGATGGTAGAGGAACCCTTGAGGAAGGGGAGACAGCTGAAGCTCGATTTATTAAAATTCAAGCTGCTTATGAGCTTCTTATAGATGAGGAGAAGAGACGACAATATGATAAAGACCACCGTGTTAATCCATTGAAGGTACTTATATCTTATACGTGATGCGGTGGATCCTATGATTTATCTCTTTACCTGAAGGTTATTGTCTTAATCAGCATAAAGTCGGTAATATACTGCAAATTTGCCCTGGATATGAGTTGAATAGTCCCATGTGATTATTGATGCAAAGTTCAATTGCGATTCAGGAATTGTTAAATGCAATGACAGTCATGCAGATAATATGATGTTACCTTTATGACGAAAGACGTGGATGTCTCTTATCTATACTGATTGGCTGAAATTGTCTTGTCTCTGTATCAGGCATCTCAGGCATGGATGGAGTGGCTGATGAAGAAACGAAAAGCTTTTGATCAGCGGGGTGACATGGCTATTGCAGCTTGGGCAGAGCAACAGCAGCGTGAGATGAATCTACGTGTACGACGCCTATCTCGTTCAAAGGTAGTCTTTTAGTTTCTAGTTGCCCCTCAGTGTCTTCCCGATATTGGGAATCTTTGTATTGTTTAATGCTTATGTGCTTGTGTGCCATAAACCATGGCCGCTCCAAGAGCCACTTAATATCACGTCTAAATATAACAATGTTGTTTTGTGTACACCTACCTAGGCAACGCAAGAACTTGCTTCATTCTTCTTCTCTCTTCAAAGTTATCCATGATACATGTACCACCAAATCAACTCTTCTCATTAAACTATATTAACAGTTGTTTTTTTTAATCACTGCAATATTATAAATGTCAAGTGCATTTGACACATCAAACTCTTCATTATTGCTATTGGATTAAGCACCTCTCTAGAGAATGATAATTATTGATTTTGAAGGAACTCATTTTCTTATTTTATGTTATTTATATGTGATGTATATATGTATACAGATGGATCCTGACGAAGAGAGAAGGATATTGGCCAAGGAGAGGAAGGCTTCCTTGGAAAACTTCAACACGACCTTGAAAAGGCACACACTCATTCTCAAGAAAAGAGATATCATGAGGAGAAAGGCAGAGGAAGATAAGAAGAAGGCCATTAGTCAACTTCTCGCAGCAGAAGGCCTTGAGCTTGATACTGATGATGATGAATCACTCTGATATATTGTGCCTAGAAGGTGTTTCATTGCGCATTTGTGCTAATATTCATCTGTAATCTTTGTATATAATTGTAAGCAAACAGGAAAGGAAAGAAAGCAATAGATTAAAATTGATATTTTCTTCATTATTCATCTTCAATCTTTGTATATAAAATTGTATGCATGTGGTTTAACTTGGCTTTTAACAGTTCGAAACTTAATGGCGAAATTTTCGATTTTGTACTCAAATCATCAGTCAGATTACTGTGCAATGGTAAGCAAACTATTTGAACTGGCACATAGTGGTTTAATTAGTGGTTTTAATTGAACTTTTTGAGAGACCTACACTTGGAAAGTTTACAAAGACGAACCCGACCACCATTAAAACTGAAATCGTGAAGTGGTGGTTATCGTCTGGATGAGCCTCCCTAATTAGATATCTTTCTTCTATGATTGGTAAAATTTGAAAAATGAACCCGACGTGAATCGAACACGCAACCTTCTGATCTGGAGTCAGACGCGCTACCATTGCGCAAAGCTCTTTCTAATGGTTTTATATATATTTAAAGAAAGGGTCATAATCCCCCAGGTAACCATAATTAGAGCCTGAATCGGAGGATTCGGATGCAACTACAAAACCATCACAACATGTACCAGAGAATCAAAGTGCAACAAAAAATAAAACCATACAGCAACCGAAATGGAAAAGGTCAAAAGAGCTACACTCTCCTCAGAGCAAAAACACAATCACAAATGATATCAATCAATCAATGGATCAATCTCTTACACAAAATGTAAAAACAAGCCTTCATTGAAATTTAAGAGAGGCTTGACAACACAAGAGAGGAGAAAAAAAAAAGGGAAATTTGGATTCCAATCACATGTACAAAAAAATTTCACATGGTTATGGAGCAGAGATCTTCAAAGACTGTTTTGATGTTAGGCCTCTCATTTACAGGAAGGATACACTTGAGAGAAACTGCCAGCAATTCATCCATCACCCTAGGTGCTTCCTCCAAGCCAGCAATGTCTCTATCATAGCACTCCGTTCCCCGTCCCTCTGTGACACACATTCGAACCCAATCTGTAAGGTCAACGGCACTCGACTGGCCAGAGATGATATCACCAGCACTTCTTCGGGTCAACATCTCCATTAGTATCACCCCAAAGGCATATACGTCAGCTTTAAATGATGGCAAAGGTTTGTTTGTTGTTGCTAACTCCGGTGCTCTGTACCCAAGTGCCCCCAAATTCAGTATCTGCTCAGCTGTGCCACTCGGTGTCATGAGACGGTGTAGACTGTAATCCATCAGCCGTGCAGTTAGCTCAGGCCCGGTCAGGAGTATATTTGTTGGCTTCAGATTACCATGAGGTAAGCTCCTTTCAAAATGAAGGTAATACAAACATCGGGCACAATCAATTGCAATTTTTAGCCTTTGCCTGACAGAAAGCATCGAGTATCGTCTAGGCGTCGATTCTGCAAAGAATATTATTACCGTCATCCAGACAAACTATTTCGTCCTCAATGTAGGAAGGATAAAATTAAGGTTTTCCTCGTTGACTGCTTTTCATGGTACCAGACATGGTGTTGAAAATTGGTATTAATTTATTTTGTATGAATAGCATTTAAACTATTCTCATGGAGAAAGTTATGCTACCTGTTTATGAGTATCCTAATTTCATAATTCACCTTTGAAGAAAATAAAACATCAAATGCTAGCTCTAGATACCACAGAAGCAGCACTCTGACAAAAAAGGAGACTCCGCATGATATGTAATTTTATCCAGAAATTGTAGTAAATTAGAGCAAATTGAAAACTTAATAACAAAGTTTTACCATGAAGATAAAGTGCCAAACTATCTCCATTGATGAAGTCAGCTATAATCAAGCGTTCTTGCTCCCTAGGACCCCAATAATAGGCTCTCCAGGAGATGATGTTTGGATGCCTAATGGCCCCGATCTTCCTTGCTTCCTTTGCAAACTCTTTTTTATGTTTGAACAGGCCAACTCGCAACCACTTCACACTCAACAACTGGCCACTATCCAATGTTGCTTTATATGAGGTCCCATGACTACTTCTGCCAAGAACTTCAGCAGGAGCTCGAGACAAGTCCTCAGCAGTAAATATGGAAAAACCATCCAAGAAAAACAGTTCTCCAGCCAATCGATCTGGTGAATAAACTTCCAGCATCGCAGGTTGCTCAGACATCCTTGGATCAACAAAATGCGGAGAAGGCATCATCACACCTGGGAAAGAACTCCTCTCGGTAGTTGAAGGACCAAGTTCTTGTGAGTCAAGCTTCACAGATTCTGAACCACCATCTCTTGAATCAGAAAAACCATATTCCACAGTCTCAGTTAGCAACTCTTTCTGTGCAGACATTGATCTAGAAGCTGAAGTTAACAAATGGTCATTCGAAAAGCTCATAGAAACTGGTGCAGAATCATCTTTTGGTGATTTGAACAAGTTCGGGCGATTGAATCGCTCAAGATTTACTTCTCTTCCAGGTATTTGGACTCTAAATCCTGTTCCTCCACAAACCTCAGTCCTCATCATAAAGAATGCTATAAACACAAAGATAATCAACATAAAAAAACCAATGGAACCAAATATCAATGCTATGCGAACACGAAGTGTCACTCGATGATGCTGAGCCCCTCCTTCTGGAAGTCCAGAGTTGTCATCTCCTCCAGAAGTACCATCCGCAAAGACTAGCAAAACATTTCCAGGATAAAACGCGGTACTAGGGAACCTCCTCAAGTTCTCAGGAACAGGGCCTTGTAGATCATTTAAGGACATATTAAGTACCTTTAGGCTTGGAAGCACCACGTTAGGTATCTCACCATTGAAATGATTGCTGGATAGATCAAGGTATTCCAACCCAGTAAGCTTATTTATGTCAACAGGCAGTCCCCCAGACAAGGCATTCTTTCCAAGATTGAGAAACTTTAGTCTTTTAAAGTTACCAACTTCTGGTGGCAATATGCCAGATAACGAATTATTAGATAAATCAAGAATCTCGAGTTGATTTGATGATGATAGAGTTTCCAATTCAGCTGAGTGCAGCCTTTGAAGGGGAAGAGTTTCAGAAAAGTGGTTTCCTGATAAATTTAAATGGGTCAGAGATTTCAATGTGAAAAAGCTCGGCAAAATAGATCCAGTGAGCTTATTCAAACTAAAATCAACTATTGACAACTTAGGGTAGCTTCCTAATATAGAAGGAAGTGAGCCAACTAAAGAATTATTTCGCATCTTGATGGCTGTTAGAGATTCAAACTGAGGCATATCATTCGGAAAGCTTCCTGAAAGCGCATTTGAACTCAAGTCAATAACCTCCAGCACATTTTCCCAACTCTTCATAACATTTAGGTCACCAGACAGCATATTATTACTTAAGTCCACTAGTGTGCAGCTCCCAAACTTGACTGGCAAAGAACCAGATAAGGAGTTTGAAGAGAGATTTAAAATCTTCAAACTTGTAGAGTTGATATCGGCAATAAAACCTGTAAAGCGATGAAAAAAGATCATGGATTGGCTAGGGATAGGACTTAACGAGACAAGATATTGACGTCATCGTGGAAAGAAATGTGACAAGCCAAAGCTCAAGCAATAAATTAAGAAATGTATATGTAAGACATCAACATCCTTATTGCTAAGCAAACAATAAGTTAATAAAGTAGATACATACATCACGCTTAAGAACAGAAACCCAAACCAATACCAATATCTAATTCAGTCTGCAACTCCTCTTCAAAGCAGATCAAGAAAAAAAGACAGGAGAGTCACCACTGACATGCGACATCATCATTCCCATGCTCACCACTGTCATCTCTGAGAATATACTTAACCTATGATCTATTCATGAACACAAAGTCCACAACTGACACCAATTTAATTTTTTAATAAAAAAAAAAAGCAGAGCTTTTGCTTGTAAACGCCAAATTAGATTTTCTCACAGAAATTCCAGTCAAAATCCAAGTAGACATTGAGTATAAAACCATGAAAGGCTAGTCCAGAAGTTACCAGTGAACCCATTCCCACTGAGATCAAGCTCCTCCAGTACAACACCATTTCCAAACAGCCCCTCCGGCAAGGATCCAAACAGCTGATTGTTCCAAGCCCTCAAAATCCTCAACCTCGGCAACGAATCCATCTCCGGCAACTCTCCGTTGAGTCGATTAAACCCTAAATCCAAAACCTCCAGATTCCGAAACAATTTCATGGAATCCTTGGAAAAGAAACCACCATTGAGCTCATTCCCACTGATATTCACATGCTTAACCCCATCAGCAAGCGCTGAAAGATTCTGGGAATCGACATCGAGGCCACCGGAGAAGCGATTGTCACTTAGATCCAAATGCTGGGCGGATCGGAGCTCGGAGATGAGAACTCTGACGTCGCCCGAGAAGCTATTGGATCGGAGATCAAGGATTTGGAGCTGGGGAAGGTTGCGGAGGGAGGAGGGGAAGCCGCCAGAGAGGTTGTTGTGGGAGAGGTTGAGGTGGGTCAGCGAGGCAAGTTGAGAAAGGCGGGAAGGGACGGGGCCATAAAAGAAGTTGGAGGAGAGATCGAGGTGTTGAAGAGAGGGAAGGGTGAAGAGGGAAGGGGGGAGGCGGCCGGAGAGGGAGTTGGAGGGGAGGGAGAGGGTGAGGAGGGAGCGGAGTGGGAGGAGAGTGGCGAAGTGGAGTTCGCCGGAGAGGTTGAGGGAGGGGAGGGAGATGGAGAGGACAGAGCCGGAGGGGGAGCAGGAGACGCCGTGAAAGGCGGCGGGGCAGGAGCCAGGGGTGGAGCCAGCGGCAGCGGAGGGGGAAGCGGGTGCGGTCCAGGAGGAGAGGAGGCCGGAGGGGTCGGAGCGGATGCCCTTCTTGAACTCGAGAAGGGAGCGGAGCTCGTCGGGGGGTTGGGAGGAGGAGTAGGAGATGGAGAGAAGGAGGAGTAGGAGAAGAGAGAGGAGAGAAGGAGACATCATGGGGATGGAGTTTGGTCAGCTCTTTCTCAGTGTGCACCAGTGGGGGATCAAGGGAGGAGTGGAGGCATTGGGTCTGGATTCTCTCTCTCTCTCTCTCTCTCTCTCTCGTTCTTGCTGGTTTGTTAGTGTTAGTGTTAGTGTTTGTGTTTCTCTCACTAGAGAAGCAGGGAGGAGAGAGAAAGAGAGAAGAACAGTTACAGACTGGAAAGCAAGAGGGAGAAGGTGTGGAATTTGGGGGAACAAGGAGGGATACAGAGGAGAGAGGAGCACATGAGGCGTGGATGGGGCCTGTTTTCTCATTTTCGCCCTTTATTTATTTATTTATTTGAAGCAGTAATTCTATTTTAATCATTCAACTAAATAAATTTATTTATTTAATATTTTATTTTGTACAGGAGAGAGAACCACAGACCAAGACCATTCAGAATTAGTGTTTCAGAATTAATATTTCATTTTACTCTTATGAGCAAAAGGTGAGTGTCCGAACTTCGAATCCATGATTGAGAAGTTTTTTTATTTTTAGAATGTATTTATTAACAATGCAAGTATAATAATTCTTAAAAAATAATTGGGCAAATCATAGCTATATCAAAGAAGTAAAACAGGTGTAAAAAAAATAAAAACCGCTCCACTAGCAGTATAGAGAAAGTTAGGCAAAAACAATATATATATATATATAACAATTATTTTGAAGATGTAAATTGTAAAATGACTAATTCATATAAAAAGTTGGGAAAAGTTGGGTTAAAAGTGTGCATATAAAGGATGTTAAATTATGTTTTTCGTCCACTGAACGTGAATAAACAGTTTATTTGACTTGTATAAATAATATTAGGTTGGCAATATATACGTAGGCAAACCTCCCACCATCTTTAATGTAGTAGGGCAATTAGACTATCAGCTGCTTACCTACTTTCATTCATTGTAATGAGGGAATGAATTCCCCCCTCAGCATAACCGGATTTGATGGGACTTAATTATTTATTTTGACGAAGTGATGGGATTTTTGGTCACCTATGATTTTTCAGCTAATAAAAATAAGGGACAAGACATGCCCATTGAAAATATTGGGATTTTTTTTTAGTTATGGCTTATTTCTAGTTTTTCCTTTTTTTCCTATACAAAATTAAATTCAAGATTTTCACTATTAAAACGGTTTCGAAAAAAAGTTCATTATAAATGTAAAAAAAAGATAACCAAAAAAAGTATTAAACAAATTATCGTTAAGACCAGGCCTTCAAATGGTTGTTCAAATGATAGAAATAAGTAGAACTTTGACCGACTGATGTTGGAGGTCCACGAGCAAACAATTAAAGTTTAAAAGCATAATTGTTAATATTTTCAATATGAATTAATGAACGGATTCAAGAAATTTTAAATTTTAAAATATTTTGCTGGACAATTTTGCGGCTTTCCCCCAAAAATGAACAGAAATGCATAATATATACCAAAATCCCAAAAACACTTCAAAAAAAAAAAACACATTAATGCATAATCGCAGTATACACCTGACGAATACTGGAACAAGTGCAACAAGTTGGGTAATGGGCAGCATGCGTGTATTCCTCAATAAAAACATTTTTTTAATAAAAAATAATATTAGAGACCGCATTGTAGTAAAATGATATTTTTCAAAATCCAAATGAATAATATATATATATATATATATATATATATATATATATAAGCACCTCAATTACCAAAACTCCCCCTCAAAGTTCAAAACTCGGATAGCTTGCCTACATGATCTGTGCCTGCTCTGATATAAAACGTATAGAATTGACTAAAGTGGCAATTTCTCGAATGGCGACCAAATTCATGAATGAATATATATATATATATATATATATATATATATATATATATATATATATATGTATGTCTGTCTATAGTGATTAACATTTAAACTCTTAAGAAAAGACAGTTAATAAAATACATAATTAAGAAAGACGGCCTCAAAAAGAGAAAAACAGATTCAGGGGCAAGAAAAAACACACTATTGACTATTGAGCAGTGAATTTCCCTTCTGATTTTCTAGGTCTAATCATTCTCAGTACATTAGTGAAGCTACAAACAATAGCTAAAGCAACTAAATGTGCAAAAGAACAGCTGTTTATGGTGAGAAACAACTTGATTTCTTGGCAAAGGATGAGATTTTCATGGCACTCAATCAAGAAATACTAAAAAAGCAGCAGTTTCCCTCAGTCTCCAAGAAACAGAAAGGAAAATCAACCTACTGAACAGAGAACTTGTGAGTCTCTCAATCCTTTGAAAGAAAAGTGACTAATTGGCATAAGGGATTAGGCATGAGGAAAAAAGTAAAACCTTTTTTGACTAAAACCCTAGAACAACGGGCTACATTTGCTTTAAAAGGCCTATAGAATTGCAAAATGGGAAGGACTATGCTAGGCTAAACCTAAAGAAAATAAGAACGTGGTTTCCGGATTTAAGACATTTCCTTCGGATCATAAAGTGTCATTTCCTACTTCCATGTGCATATTCACATGCAATTCAGAGGCCAATTAAAAAGAGAGCCACATGTGCTTGTGGGCTCATGTGAAGGAGGAGCTTAAACTGAGTTTGACCCAACTTTACATTACCTGCAATACATGCATTGTCCACATCATATAGGACCCATAGAGAAAAAAGAACATACGTGTGTTGAGGGCCCTATTGTGTCCACAGACAAAATTAGTAGAGACATGTAAGGATGGCATGTGATGGGGTTGCAAAAGCTAACCAGCAGATTGTTTTATAAGGAATACAGTTAAATCAATCATGGTGAAATGCTGCTTTCACTCACCTGCTTTTGCTGAAACAAGGACTCATGATGTAGCTGCTCCCCCTACAACACTTCTTTTATGAGGCATGGCTTCATTCTTGATCAATATACCATCTTCCTTGCAAGCACCTGTGATAAAAGAAAACGAAAACAAATAGCAAATCATGTCCTTTTTAACTTTTGAAAATATTTGTGCATAACACACGATCATATAAATGTCATCACATATAATTCTTAAGCCAGTATAATGCACACATCACCTAAGTCCTGGAAACAATAGCATTACAACCGTCAGCATGTCTTAGAGGCAAAGGTTTGTATGAAAATGACTGGACAGCCATTTCATTATCTACCCTGATTATCTGGAATGAGATAATAATACAACGCACCTCACTAAATTACCACTATGCCAGTTTTACCTCTGCCAAGTATTCATCATGGTCTTCTAACATAAAGCAACAGCCTCTCTGCAAAACTGGTTATTAAATGGCTAAAAAAAATACATAGAAAACTGATTATAAGATATGGACAACCTCTTCAGTTGGTGCTTGAAATAGACTCTTTTCTTCAGAATATCTAGTCTTGTCTAATCCTCATAATTTAGCCCCGGCAAGAAAAGAGCTGCTACACCACAAGCTCATTAGAGAATAAAGAATAAACAAAAGAAGAATATTATGTATCATCAACAAATTGCTGCAGATGATACAGAAAATCACCAGATGTTCATATACATAAATGTGAATTACTTGGATACACTATCAGATTATAAAAGATTCAAGGAAGGCCAAAAAGAGGTTGTTACTAATCTTCCTTTTTCCTAGCTTTCTAACGAGGTCACCTCGGACCAGATAATTCAACTGCACGAAGGTTCTCAGTTGAATCAAGAATCCATTCACAGTTGGGATGACCCATCTCCAACTCTTGTTGCACCACTTCTACCTTTTGCCATTCCTCCCATCTCTCCGCAAGGCCATCACCTTCCAGCATTCTCACCACCTCCGACATCTTGGGCCTGTCCATCGGGGATCCCTGTGTGCAGAGGAGAGCAACTTGGATGAGTGACTCCACCTCTGCCTCCACATAGCTGTTCTGCAGATCTGGATCAACCAACTGCTCTAGCTTTTTCTCTTTCAAAAGCCCTTTCACCTGAAAAAAAAAGCTACTTATGTCAATCAATTCATATTTGGCAAAGTATATGTATAATTGTCAAAGTTTTTGATTTTCCTCACACTGCAATTGATAAAATTGGCATGACATGAAAATAATGTAAACCTAAAATTCTAGTCAGATTAGCAATTAAAATTTCAGCCAAATAGAAAATCAAATTCAACAACAAAGATAAGCTATCCAGGTCGTAAAAAGTTGTGCAATTGCCTGGTACTAATAGGCCGTGCAGCTGCTGACATTGAACAGTTACCTTTTAAACTTTCAAAGCCCATAAATGCTACAAACATAATCTATCAGTAGCTCAATAATGCTCCCTAACTGACATGTGGATCATCATATCCACTATTGGCTCAATAGCATCAGTTCACTAAAACCTAACAAATGATAATCCAGAGGTACAATGCAGCGGGAAAATGAGACGGATAGACAAACTTTAGCCAATTATTGGTCAATCATGATGCAACAAAAACAAGAGATGAGTTCTTACCCAGTCGAGCAACATGACATCATCATCATTGGCAAGCCGGGCAAGATCAAATGCTCTTTGTCCTGTAATGAGCTCCAAGAGCATTATTCCATACCCAAAGACATCCGTCTTCTCTGAAGATTTTCCTGTTGACAGGTACTCTGGAGCAATGTGTCCAATAGTTCCACGGACAGCAGTTGTCACATGGGTATCCTTGTAGTCCATTAGTTTGGCCAAACCAAAATCCCCCACAACTGCCTCAAACTCTTCATCCAATAAAATATTTGCAGCTTTGACATCACGATGTATGATCTTTGGATCACAATGATCATGCAAATAGGACAGCCCCCTTGCAGATCCTAGCGCAATTCGTCTCCGGGTTGGCCAATCGAGAGGAGGTTGAGATGGTGTTCTCTCTACGAATAAGCAAACAGTTAGATGGGCCTAGACCATGGAAGGCAGGGTAAGCATCAGGCATTAGACGTATATCTGATCACATAACCAACAGGATATGCCAAAATTCAGGAAGACAATAATGATAGGCCGTCATATACCTCTTAAGCATGATGCAACACTTCCATTTGACATAAACGGATAAACAAGTAATCTTTCTGTTGATGTCATGCAAAATCCACGGAGCCGAAGCAGATTCCGATGTACAGCCATACTAATCATCTCAACTTCTGTCTGAAATTGAAGCTCCCCCCCAGGCGTGCGCTCTTCTTTGAGTCTCTTTACTGCCACTAATGAACCATCTGCAAGTCGTCCTTTATAAACCTTTCCAAACCCACCCCTGCCCAAAATATTCTTATTGCTGAAACTATCAGTTGCAACTTGTAGTTCTCGCAGTGAAAATCTTTTAAGCTGGCCCAAATGAACTTCTGGATCCTCTTCGGCTGTGCAGGAAAACTTTTAACATTCAACAACATTATCCTATGAACATATTCCGTGATGTATAAAGTTGCCACTAACCAGGCACATCATAGAAATATTCTTGAGGTTTACGACGACGCCACCATGCAAATCCAATGGCAGGAGCAGCAAACAGCAAAGCAGCACCTGCAGCAACTCCTCCAGCAATTGCTCCAGTACTAGAGGCACTACTTCCTGTCAGAACAGAACCAGCAAGCGTAAAGTCCTTTTCCAAGTTAGCATTCCAAATGTTTACCCAATTGCAGAAGCTAAACTATGAAGCACTAGACATTCAGATTCAAGGATGCATGCCAAAGAAAAGAGGAAGAAATTGTAACAACTTGCTTCCAATCAAAATTTGTCTTTACACCTTATAATCACATCAAGGCATCCACTTAAAAACAACTGAATGTGAGGATAAGAGCAGAGATCAAAAGGATCCAGAAATACCATTTCATTCCACAAAAAAAAAAGGGAATAACATTTAAATGTTTCCATGCAATCAAAAAAAAGTCAGTAAACACTAAAATCATCCTTTCAATGCCTTGATAGGTAAAGACATTAAAAATAACAAGGCTGCAGAACACTTTTTCTAATTTCGAGATGGGAGGAAAAGAAAACTTAAAACAAAACACAATGTCATGGTGTAATTATTACGCACAAATAAAAGAATCTCACAAATGCTGCCCGGACTGTAGGGTTAAGTTGCATCATTACAAGAGACATCACCTTCAGATGAGGGCGGCGAAGGTGGAACAAATGGAGGTGGAGGAGAGAATGGAGGAGCACCCGGACAAGGTTTTAATGTCCCAGGACCACATAAAAGTGGGTTGTTATTAAAACTACAAGGTTGAGTAACATTATCAGCATTAACATCCAGATCGAAGTGACAGAAATTTGAGCAATGCAGATGCAGAACACCTGATAGGAGTGAAAAGAGAGAAGGATCCAGCGGATGGAACTGGCCCAGATAGATTGTTGTTCGACAGATCCCTGACAATGGATTAAGTATGATATCAATAACCAAATGGTAACATTCTAGATATATGTAATAGACACAGCAAAATTGTGAAAGAAAGCCAACTTACAGAACTTGGAGTTCCTGGATGCCAGTTAATGATTGAGGAATAGGACCAGATAAAGTATTGTTGTTAAGCCGGCTATCCTTCCACGGAAATTTCAAGGTAAAAAATTAAGCCATATGCCAATAAAATTCTAGAAATTGACAAACACAATAAGTGACAATTGAGAGCAAAAAACAAAACACATCAGATGAACCCAAAGAATACAATAACTCATAGAAACAGAAGAACAAGCACAAAAACAGTTGAGACATGTCAGCATGAAATGTATCCAAGTCTACCAAGCAAGCGTGCAACCAAGTGAGGAGCTCATGCTCCAGAGAAAATGACACCTAATTGACTTACTCCTAAAGTAAGAAATATACAGAAAATTGTGAATATAAAATATCAAATTTACCTGCAGCCTACAATATCCTCAGGCAGGAGTCAGGACAGGTACTAGAAGGCAAAACTAAAAATATGAAAGATTGACATATTTAAACAAGGAAGCAAGGATGCATACAGGAATCGCAATTTTGTGAGCTTTCCCAGCGAGTCAGGGATTCCACCAGTGAAGTTGTTTAAGTAGAGATCCAAACTGACCAGATTGGTTAAATTTCCAAGGTCGCTAGGAATAGTTCCACTTATATTGTTGCTGTAAAGTTCACTGCATCACAAGATAAATAGTTGTTATTAACTCCGCAACTAATTTACTAAAATGGAATAAAAAAGGAAAACAATAAAATAGTATACAGTAAATTTCAAGTTCTATCAATGGTTATTGGCATGGATATAAAGCAACTAGATAATATTCAAATTTGAAGAGTCTCCTTATCCATAAGCTGATCACCATGTATAACAAATTGTTTACCATGCTTCCCAAAACATACCATTTTTTTTAATTTCAAATTTACTTTCTTATATTTGATTCAATGAAAGTAGACCGAAATGGTATTTCTAAGAATCAGATACTAATTAAGTTTTTTTCTAGGATTATCCTTACATTTTATAATGATAAAAAGATAAGTCCATAAGCAGAGTCTCCATATCATAATTTGAAACCAACCCAAAAAACTAGAATTACCACTAGATCACCGACTTACAGGTATTGCAAATTTTTCAGCTGACCAAGTTGAGGAACTAGTGAACCAGAGAGTGCTGCGTTTCCAAGATCACTGAGGGAGAAGAGAGTAAAGTAAATTTCCAATCAAATCATCGATAAAATTATGCAATGCCAAGAAAGTCAAATAATAGTACACTGCACACAGAGATAAGCATTCACTTACACTCTAATAACACTATTGTCATTATTACATGTAACATGGAACCAAGTACATGGATTGACAAGGGTAGGATCCCAGCTCTGCAGCACATTGTTAGGGTCATTTAAGCTGGTTCGTAAACTATGCAATGCATCACCTGTGTATATCAGAAAAAACATGATTAGTCGTCATTGGAAGTGCAGCAGATTGTTAGGTAATTATTACGCAGAAACCATAGAAATATAGGAGAATAACAAGCAAATTGGAACACAAACTAATTGGGTACAAACCAGCAGTTACAAACGTAAAAAAGCAATTGCTAAACGACTAAATTTATGTAACGTGAAAAGAAGAACCATCTAGTTGACTGTTAAAAGTGTAAACGTTAAGTTGAGCAATACCACCACAACAGTTTGTTGATGAAGAAACCACCCTGGTAGGCATGTGAGGAGGGCCATATGATCGAGAGCTTGGCTCAGGTTTACGCAACCAAAGTAACTTATCAATAAATAACAGCGTGAAATCAATAACAAGATTTGTTGCAGACATGGTGCATAACCAAAAAAAAAAAATCCAAAGAAGAGGAAGCTCATAATTTACAGGCCAGAACCAGGTCTGCATATCAACGCTTTTAAAACTAGACTTACAAGAAAAAAGCCATAATTTCATCAAAGAAACTATTGATATTTGGTTCACAAATTTCTAATTCAAGCAAATCAGACTATATATAGCAAGATAGCCCTTGACTTTCAGAAACAACCAACCAACCAAAAATAAACATCAGATCATTGATTTCCATGATTATTCACCCATTTAATCATATTCGGCGGTCAAAGAACCATTTAGGGACCTATCCCAAGCGCGAAGTATGCAGTGAACGATCTCATCCGACCAAGATGAATAAAACAAACAATTTATTGCTTCTCGTAAACATCAAACAAAGAACTCAAAGATCAAAACTTCATCATTATCACCACAACAACCACATAATGACATACGTCGATTTTTTTTCTTCTATCCAAAATTCCAAAACCAAACTCTCTATCAACCATTTTACACACAAAAAACAAAAAGATAAGCTAAAACCATTGAACAAAAACAACAGAAAAGCGATAACAAAGAAAATAAATAATACCTTCCGTATTAGCATAAACACTAGAGAACGGCTGCAAAACCAACAAAAACCAGAGAAACCAATCCGCCATGATCTCCCAGTCAAAGACCACAACTCCTCCAGCTCAAACCCTCCCTCACTCTATTAAGCACCACAGATCCACCAAAATCCCCGCGAAACCACGAATCAAACAACTCAAGCAAAACTCTCACTCCAACTCCAAAAAAAAAAATTCAAAAAAAAAAAAAACACTCAAATCCACACCATTCCCCCCAACAAAACCACCGTCAGGATCAGAATCGGGCCCCGGAACTGATAAAAAGCGAAGGATTCGAGATTAGAAAGTGATCAGATAGTAGATTCGCCGCCCCTTTTCCCAAAATCCCTCCCCCTTTTCCTCTCCTCCTTTAGATACGAATTTTTTTTCACTCCTTTTCTTCTCCTTCTCTTTTCTCCCTCTGAGAAAAATCGACGCGATAAAACCTTCCTCTCGTTACAACAACCTTAAACACGTCCACCTACGTGGCACCATCCTATTGCAAACTTCATTCCACCTGCAACCCAACCATCCAGTACAAATCCGACTCATGCACACTAATTTCTGCGTGTACACTACTCTCGAGAGGATGAAGCTTTGGCAGCTGCCCGCTGCCCCGGAGCCGCAGGACGACATAGTGAGCGGGCAGCGAGTAGGATGAGACGGTCAACGATACCGTGGGGCCCACTCAGTGCCACGTTGGACGTAGTTAAACACCCGTGGGACAGTTCTCTAAAGCGTTCCGTTCCGACAAACGGAAACGGATGATACAAAGGCTCAATAAACCCCGTACCCACCCCGTTTCCCGCGCGTTTCCCTTTTTTCTTTTTTCTTTTTTCTTTTTTTTTTTGTGTTTTTGAAAAAAAAAATTATGCATTATGCATTATGATTATATATTTATATGTACCACTAGATGAGTGGAATTATATTATTTAGTATTCAATGTTAACAGTGTATATATAACAATTGTAAAGAAAAATATGTTTTTATAAATTATTATAATTTAGAATATTCAATTAAATATAAAATAATATATTAAATTTTTATAAGGTATATATATATATATATATATATATATATATATATATATACAAGTTTTTTTTTAATAAATGTCTATAAACCACAACTCTTTTTGTAAAATTTGGAGTTTGTGCCAAATTTGTATTCATGAACTTGTATGATTTTATAATAATAATTGAGATTAGGTAGAAGCATTATGTGGTTGGAAATTTTGAAATAATGTTGAGGATTGAGTTTGATGAAAAATTAAATTTTGGTGTGATAAATATAATTTTTACAATGCATTCCATAAATTTTTACTTTTATTATGAGTATATTATGGTAATACAGAAATGTTGAGTTAGTAAATATAATGATTTTTTTCATATATTTACATGTATACGTTTACATTGAGCTCGAGATAGTTTTTTAAGTCATTTACTTTTACTTGCAAATGGCAAGATATTTGTTTAATGATTAAGCATGAGTCCAAATAATTGGTGTTTGAAAAAAAATATATATTCTTCATAAGAACAAATTTTCTACACAAGGATTGAGGCAACTGAACACATGGAAAAATCCTTTTATAATTTATTTATTTATTTAGATAAAGAAAAGTCTTGAGTCAGAGGCACCTATATAAATTTGAAAATGAAACCCTTGACTTTTGAACAATGAATATGAACTTGTCTTCATAGGTGGATACATTTAAATATTTATCAAATGTCAAATCTTATCTATTCTTTTTCATTTTCCATAATCTTTTGTAACATAACTAGACAAACATGAAGAGTAAGTAAATAGCTAGACAAATAAAAAAAAAAGAGAACTTACAAAAATGATAGACACCCAAAGTATAATATTCAAATATATCACAAACCACCAAAAGATTCATAATCTAACAACATTAATCTCACTATGGAAAGTAAAAATGTGAAAATTTCAAATCTCACCGGACATAATGATAATGACAAATCTCTGATTATAAGTGTGAATTTGCAACCCAAATTTTATATTATTGAATAAAAATATGAATAATTCACGTGTTGTGCTCACACCCATGATAATATCATACTTATCTTTATAATAATAATAATAATAATAATAATAATAATAATAATATATGGCTCATCCATTAGTGGCAACTCATGCCAAATTTTGTGTTATATTTATTTTAATTCGTTCTCTTTTCCGCAAATCCAATTCTAATTTCTTTCTTCTCATAATCTCAGCTTCTCTTCTTGATTTTCCTGTCTTCTCTGTTTAAATGTGTCTTCGATATATATTTTAGTGGACAATATATAGAATTTTATATAAAAAAACACCAATATAATAACCAAGTCCATTAAAGTTTGCTTGACTAGATTGATCTGGAATACAAGTGGCATTCATAAAGAGCAAGCCTGTTATGTCCTTTTTTTCTAGAATAATAAAAACAAAATAAAAAAATCAATTTTTAAACCTAGCTATGTGCAATTATCTATTCATTAAGTACGTTAAAATTATGATATAGATTACTGCTGCAAGTCCATTTTAGTCTCAATACCACTTAACTGAAGAAAAAATCCATATACATATAAGTGAAAAATAACCCCAATCTATTAGACTAGTTTTTTGAGATTATGGGTCTCTTGTTAGGTACATCATTTATATTTTCATTGAAGGCAAGTGGTGTGGGGCTAAATGAAAGACTAACTAACAGAGAGTTATAACTCAGGAATAACCTCTGAGTGAAGTGCTACTGACTAAAACGTGGCTCTTCATCAGATCTGATCAGAAAAATAATGTTATAAGCCCTAATTTAATTCAACATCATCTAATTGAGAGAAAACCCATATACATGTATATATATAAAAGGAATCTCACTTTATGAGACCAGTCTTTTGAATGTGCGTGAGTTACTTTAGATAATCAAGCCAGTAGATATGGACATGCAACAGTAAAATATAAGATTAATTATTTTGAAGTATTTCGAATGCTGTCTTGTTGGAATATACCATGACCAACTATCCACCTGTTCATCGTTGCAGTGCAAGTATGCAACACACAATTGATAAAAAGTGTTTCAAACTTGATCCATCCTACGAAGTTTGGGTCATCAAGTGACATCTAAATAAATGGTTAAGTTAAAAGTTAAAACCTCGAATTCAACGCTTTTAACTTCACTGTCTAGGTATATATATTAATAAAATAAAATGATAAAATAATTAATTCTGGTAACCAGGAGCAGTAGAAGGAGACAAATTGTAAAATGAATTATTGGGGAAAAACAGTTACTAGAAGCATAAGTGGAGCAGAGAAAAATCTAGTTTATACATAGTTCAATAAATTATTAAAAATAAAACAACCCTGACCCAACGCTTTCAGCATGTCCTGGAGCCTGTAATTATCAATTAAGCAGGGATGGATGAATAATTTACTTTTAGATAATATTTATATTTTTGAATGTGAAAGAATGGAGTAACGTGACAATATGGCTCTGAGGCTTAAAAATAGGCCCGGGATGCACCCTAAAGAAGAGGTGGCCATACTTCTGGCAGCATAAACCACAAAAAAAAAAAAAGAGAATGACAGCATGGCAATACTCAGACCAACCTAAAAATCAATCAATGAAACTGGTATATATAAGGTGGTCTGCAAAGCCTGACAATCTCACAACAACTTTTCATTCCCACTACTCATTGCTCAAACAAATCAAGATCCAAGACATCAAGACGCTTGTATTGTCCCTCATCCACGTTATCATAATCATACTGAGAAGTAAAAGATCACATCCAAATTCAGCATCAAAGGAGGGCATATACATTACATTAATTTTGAATTGAATGACACCTTTTTTTTTCCCTTGACAATAATAGGTAAGTCTTGTGTCGGCGACTTGTAAAGCCATGGAATAGATGCCCAATCTCAAAACACCTGAATCCTCATCTTGTGTGAGTTAAGATTTGAATTTGTTTCTTCGGTAAAAACATAAACACTCTACACAAAATGCCCGGTTTCATCCTTTGAATGCGAATAAAAATAAAATCAATTTAATGACCAAAATTTGAAATTTCTTTCATTCTAATATATATATATTTCACAGTTGGCAATTTCCTGCTTAATTGGTGAAAAAACTTACTACTCTTTCCGAAGATTAGTCAGTAAAACAATCTGACAATCCAGGACTCTACATGAGGTCTGCAGATTCTGTGCTGGCGCAGCAGTTGCTGCTAATCTAACGGAAGAGAAGGTAGTGATAAGAACTCTTACCATTAAACCTTATGCTCTGTATGGAGTCCAAATCAATTTGGAGACATCAACAGGCAGCCCTGGGCTGCCCGCAGCCTTAAGATGGAGATCTAGTACTTCTCGGTTCGTATAAATGATGTATTGGCCATTCTCGTACTTCACCAACTCAAGTTCCTGTAGTGTGTTGTAGATGTCGAAAGGCTTGATTGCAGTCATATTGCTGAGCTCCTGCAAAATGTGCACAGCCCACATATATATAAGCAGACAGGTAACATGGTATTGGCAAGCTAATGTACTACACGTGAAAAAATATGTTCTCTGTGGAATCGCACTACAAACAAATAGAGTAGCAACAACGGATGCAGTAACGGCTTATGAAAGCAAATATTTTCAAGTGGAGAATATGCCTGAATTCAAAACCAAAGGCACCTTTGATATGCAGATACAGGAGAGTTTTAACTAATTGAAATAACCAGTGTCAAGTGACTTGCAATACTAGAAATTGTATGTGAAGTGGATTTAGAAACTAGCAAGCATATCAGGAAACAACACTGGTCTGAAAGTCTGAAATGGATGGGGATGGGCTTGTGGTTTTGTGACATTGAGCTTGCCTCAACTTAAGCCCCAACTTAGCTCCTCAGAATTTGTAAAACCGGGCTCAGCAGTCACACTCAAATCCTAAGCACAAGTCAGATATTTCAGGTAAAGTCTATTTTCTAGGCAGGACTTTCCAAAGCCCAAACATTCAAGACTTTCCAAAGCTCTCGCCCCTAACCTAACAATGAGAGTTAGCACTCCAAAAGTTTCATTATTGATGCACATTCACTAGTTCCATGAATAGAACACACTTTACAGTATACAGTATGATTAAATTGCAGATAAAAAGCCAAGGAATAATTAAAGAAAGCAAGAGCTTTTTTCTTCTTATGAAATATTTATATATTAAGTGCACATATGAATAACTAATCTCACAGCAGCACGTATGTCCTGTTAAAAACAGTCAACGAAGCTTACATTTATCGTGATGTCGCCCTTACGCTTCAAAATGCCTAGAATAACCCTCGCCCAGTATCTCTTGTAACTCAGTGATCCTAGGTCTGTAAGTGGCCGCTCCGGCGTCCCTGCTTTGCCCTCGATCTTTGATAGTTCATATGCTGGCATAAATCAAGCAAAAACAGGCAATCACCTGTATGTACTGAAAAAAAAATGACAACTTACATCTACATGCAGCACATTGCAAAACCAATTCTTGTGTGGTAAACTTCAGATTTTTCACTTGCGTGAGGACATTATGCAGCTCATTGAATCTGAAGACATACTATAAATATCCCCAGCTTAAGAAAACACCTATGCTCATAATCTAGCCAAAGAAATTCATATATGATGAGATAAACCACTGAAACCAAGTGAAAATATCCACCCTCAGATCAATGATTACTATAACTAAATTTTTTTTAAAAAAATTATCAGCCATCATAAAAAGAATAGGATCAATTATAGGAGGACAAATCTAAATTCTGACAGGCGGTAATATTGTGTCTGACGTCACTAATGAGAATCGCAAACATCGAGCCAGCCAAGTGGAACTTACAAAATGCAATCAGAAATTTCCCATATCCTTTTTTCTGGTAAGGAGGAAAGGTCAGAATGCAGGACAAGTTGCAAGAGTCCGTGGAATGCTTTTCCTGTATTTAGTGAAAGGAGACATCTAAATCTACTTAGCAAGGTTAGAAATCATGAGTTTAGACCAAGGCAGAAAATAAATAACTAGGCCTAAGATTGGTGGCTCAAAGCTGCAAAAATAGTCGTGAACAATCTGCTTTCTGAGCATGAGCTGAAAATTGATAGCAGACAAATGAAGGGGAAAAAACTGGATGACTCATACAAGGTAATTTCTAAAGATTAATCATGTATCCAATTCAGAAACACTACTTCGCCAGTTAGTGCGGGAGTTTTTTTTTTTTTTTGGATAAACCACTAGTGTTGGAGTTTAGAACATCAGATAATTGGATAAAGCGATATCAACTCTGATTTTGCGGAGTACATAACTTGACAGCCTTGAAGTTTCAATTGCCAAGAAAAGTTAATAAAAGAAAACAAACTAGAAAAGGCAAGTGTGACTATTTCGTTTCATTGTTGAAGGAGACAAACAACCTACTCGTTAGCCTGGTGCACCGATGATTTTAACAAACTACCAGAGGTGGATTGGGTTTGGCACACGTTTGCTTACTGAACAGATCGCCAAACAGAAGACATGCGTGAGATGCGGTAACAAATGTATGATTTTGCTCCAAAAAATTAAAGCAATAGTCAAATTTAATCATGTTACCTTAGAGAAATACGCAACAATGTGGCAACCACGATCATCACATTCACAGAGGATATAGAACAAGAACCCACCGACTTCAATATCTGCTGCTTTGTGTTCAATGAATAGTTTTGAAATAGAGCAAAGATTCTGTGAATACACCTTGTTCTTCATGCCATCAACCTGTGGCAAAATTTATGAAAGAAATCACATAATGCAAGTGGAAGAATATCAGAAACGAGGAAGTAACTTAAGGGTACTCAGAAAGGTCAGTAGCACGCCCATCCCATGTTAAAATATATATCACATGACACTAACATTATTGCCAAAAATTAAAAAAATAGAAGAAGAAGAAGAAGAAGAAGAAGAAGAAGAAGAAGAAGCGTTTTTACTTGAAAATAAACACCAAGCATAAATTTTCACACTTAAAAAAATCTAAAAAAATCTCAAATAATTTATTTTTAAAATAGAAAAAAAACTTGCCTCAAAAATAGAAAGGGTGCCACTTCGGTAGATCTCATTTCCTGGGGGATGCTTCAGCTCACATTTCTTCTGCACGATAAAAGTAAGAATATATTTCTGAAAAGAGCAATTCCTGAACACCAAAGAGAATGTTGTGGAACAGGAAGGGATAAAGCTAGAGACTTAAAAGACATTCATACATTACAGGACAAGAGAATCCTTAAAAAATGAAATTTTGAAGGCCTAAACAACATCTCAAATCCCTAAAAGAAAGTGAGATATCAATGGCTGTAGACTTAACCAGACAGTGAATTAATTAAACTAGAGATAGACCAAACTTGAGCGCAAAAATGTAGTGCATGATGCTTAAAATGGCTAAATACAGGAAGATTTTATTTCATAGAATTGCATTATCTAGAATTTTAGCTATAAGATGATGACTTGTAAGACAAACCGCACAGCAACTTATTTCTTAATTTTTAGAACATATGATACCATTAGTAGGTACTTAACAAGAAATGCATGGAAGATAAAAAATTCCTTTGCATTCCGCAATTCTAGTGGGCATGCCAAATTTATGTTTCTCTAAAATTAGCATGACGTAACAGATATTTGTCATATTTCTTAAAAATTATAAAATAGAAACTAAAGAAACAAAAGGGGATTCAAGGAAAATCTATATTGGCTGCTTTCTTTAAGACCTTTTCTAATTGCTAAGGTCACAATTAAGAAAACCCAAGTCCAGATTTTCAGGCATTGTCTTCTTAAACAAGCTTTCTATGCATTTAAAATTCCTAAGTGTCAAGAGAAAACACAAGAAATTAAGTAATTTAAAAATCCTCCAGAAAAATAAAGTATAATGTCAAAAAGAAAAGCTTTATGACATCACTAACAAAGTCATAATTTCTAATATATATTTGTTCAAGATACAATTATGGCTTTCCTCTAATTTTTCCAACACTACAAATGAAATCAACTCTGCAATTAAGGAAACACAAGTCGCTTGACAAATTGAAAGTAGGAGAAAGTCAGGAATGCTCACCATATGCCTTAGAAGTTGTTCTTTCCTCTTCATATAATTAAGGCAAAATTCACAGAAGTACAACTTCTCATATCCATTGTATTCTGGTGGAAAAGGTGAGAAATACCATGTTTCCATCTCAAATCTTCCAAGCTCTATTTTCGCAATGTCTTTAACTTTTTTATGATCTTGCAAGCTGCCAGGTTCAAAGTCCTCATGGTCTTTCTGTCAGTAACAGAGGAAGACCCATCACAATTTGTATGTTCAGCTAAATAATCAGAAAATGCAGTTTCATATAAGAAGATAAAAGAACAAGTTGGCCATCTTAATAAGGGGAGTTGGTATAACACTTCCCTATTGATGAGGATGAGGCTTTAGAGGTATGTTTATGCCAATGTGGCTCATCCATATTTCTCAGCAAAAAACCAGAAGAAAGTTAGTTCCCAATACTATTTTTTCAATGCCCCTTGACCCACTAAAAAATGCAAAAGCCTTGTCATTTGGAGCAATGCAGTCTTCAAGCAGCATAGTACAACCACAAGAAGGATGACTCATCTAACTTGAGGCTAGATTCAGGCCATTTATGTTCATGACAAATTTCCCACATTTTGATCTTAGACATATATAAGCCATAATATTTATTTGTTCATGCTGGTAAATTAGGATACATTTTATTGAATTGGAAGTGAATCTTCTATTGTTTTACAGATTTCTCACGTCAATCTAATGGTTTTAGTAGTTCCTATCAAAATTTATCAAGTGACATGATACTTCTTTCTTCATGATCTTAATTTGAAGTAAATATAAAAATAACCGAAGTTCAACCAAAAGTTACCAAAACAAAAAGAACAAAAATCGCCAGTTTAAAGGAATACTAAAAGAAATCAACTGATGAAAAATATCATACTTTGAGAATAAACATACCTCGACATGTGTCATATCAATCTTCTTTCTCTGGAGACGTGTCATTATTTTTAAGCTTTTGCTCTAAGAATTTATAAATAAAATATGTAAGTTTGTAAAAAAAAAAGATGCAAGTTTGCCATCTATTTGGAAATTGACTTTCCATGTATAAACAAGCAAATAATCATATTAAAAAAAAGGAAAAAAAATTACAGTGGGGAATCTAAAGGTTACAGACAAGCATAAAAACAACTTGTCCAAGTACAACAACATGAGATGCCCAAAATATTCAAATGAGAACAAAAGTTGACACACAAAGATGCAGACATCATAAGATGAGGAATTTCCTTTTAATCAATCAAGGACAATAGTTGAGAAGAAGAATACCTCCTTCTTCACTTTCTGATCATTGTCAATCTTCTCAAGGTCAAAATTAAGCCGCTCAAGTTTAACCCATTCATCAAAACTCCTATCAACTACAAAGCAGTATCACATTGCATGCGACATTATAAACACACAAAATCTTAAAATATAAATCCAAATGCAATTGGAGGTAAAAATAAAAGCCTGATATGATCCATTATAAGGCTGAAATTAAAAAGAAAAAAATTCAGAATGATAGGTTGCGGACATATGCAGACCCAAGCCTTACTACTGGAACGATGGCAATTCTTCGCTGGGGAAGGTACATCACTGAAAAATAAGGGACTGCCTTAGTGGGTTACATATCCAAAGTATAACACTTCATCTTGGGCACCCTTAATTTATGATTCAAATATCTTTTTATGGCTATTCTTCTCCTCACTCCTCTCACTTTCTTCTGCTTTTCTATTTATTTTGCCTAAATGAACCATTACATTTTGCACTAGAATTGCTCTCTTCTTAATCCCTTTCAACAAGAGGAAGCCTACCTTGAAAACTTTCTGTGAATTTTTTCAGTCTATAAAATAACATAAATCACACCAGAAATACCAAATATATCATTGCTACTTCCTCAATTCTCAATGAACAGGAAATGACCAAGCAAAATCCATAATCCAAGTACTTCCCTCTAAAACCCTGATCATCTCTCCCAAAACCCTAATGATCAAATTGTGTCAATAGTTCAGCACAATCGCTCCAAGAACACGAAATAATAAGAAATTTTCTACAAAACCAATTCAATAAACATAAATGGAATCAATCAGATTCCCACTACCCTAATCTCCATTCCCACGTCTCAAGACCCACTAAGAATGAAAAGAAGGTTTCGGATCGAGGACTTACACTCGGTGTAGTGGACGTAGTACTCGTATTCGTCGGAGAGCTTCCTGCGAGCAATGATCTCGACCAGATGGAGCTTCTTGTCGCACCCCCTGCACATTGCCCACGATCCCAACTTCAACGGCAGCTTCACCCCCACCACCTTCCTCTTTCTCAGCCTCTCCGACCTCCTCATCCCCCTGCCGGCCTTGAGATCGCCACCGGCCTCAGGTCGGAGAAGCGCCTTCCTTGTCATCTCCCTGCCGCTCCCGCTGGGGCAAATGGGGGGATTTGAAAATGAACGGTGGATATCTGGTGTAAGTGCCTCGAGATTTGTAAGATGATCTCAAATAATTTTAATCCCAAACTTCCATTTTCCCGCCATTTCGTTGTTTTCTTAACTATTTGATCAAAATATAATGGACGGTGCAGATTAATAAAATAACAAATATTAAAATGGTGGTTTATTTAAATACAAATTAAAAGCATTATATTTATAAAGCTGATTAATTTATAAGAATATTAGCACTAATGAAATCTTTGCCGCTATCACTATCAAACAAAGTGTTAAATAATAATATTAAATTTAAAAAAAAAACCACATCAAAAAAGGTTTTTGCATGTCATCATGCAATCACCAAGTTCTTCATATCACAATCAACTTAAATAAATTAATTGAACAGTTTTTCCAATAAGATTTTGATTGAAATGTGTGATTTTATTTAAATGATTTTAATAGCAAACAGCTAGTTCAGAAAAACTTAAAATCTCATATAACTAATCCGGCTACTTCCAGTGAAGCCATATGTCACAATAATGTTCAAAGATTAATTAGCTTATATTCTCATATATATATATATATATATATATATGAAGTTCTTTATGTGGCTAATAGGTTTTTACTCATTCTTCTTTTCTTATTTTAAATATTAAGGGATTAGATTTATTTTTTCTATTATTTTATTAGTGAAATATGGAATACTTATCTTCACTTCTCTCTCATATTTTAAATTTTTAAAAAATATGTATGAAGAATTTAGAGTAAATATATGTTTGTATGTTTTTTAAGTTTGAAAACCTGGTAAAATTTAAAGCTGTTGGTTCTTTTTCTCGGATTTTTACTATTTTACTTCATTGTTCTAAATGGATTATAGAAATTTAATAAAGCTTTTAAGCATGGAAGCAATAATCTAGAATAATACAAAATAAAGAAACAAAAAAAATAGAATACTAGGAAGATTCAAATTGATTTAAAAGAAAATACACTAAATTTAATTCTCATAAATAATTTCAACTTTAAAGTAATATTATTACATTATTTCTTTTTAACTTTTTTATATGAGTTCCTTAAGGTGTCTCATAAGTGACAAAAGTTCAAATCCACAGAATGAGGATGCATATCTGAGAATTATGAACACGAACAGTGGATGTTTCTAACGCCCGCAATCAACTACACTTTTTGGTTGGCTTGCAGGAATAATGTGCTCCCCTGCCTTCATATATATATATATATATATATTTTGTTGAGTCAGCCCCATTAAGTGGGGTCTCTCCAAATAAGTGGGCCCCACCTCTATAGTAAATGAAAAAAAAAAAAAAAACTATGTTGAATGAAGGGATCACTGTTGATCATTAAGTGAAATTTAGAGGAGAATCGATCTGGAAGCAAGAAGAGAGGAAGAAGAGAAGAAGATGCTAGGGTTTTGATTTCTTAAGAGGATTGAAGCAGATTTCGCCCATGTTTCAGGGAAGATCATCTTTGGAAAAAGATCTACAATACATGGGTTGCATGCTCGAATAAGTCATTGTTAGTTGAGTATTTTTAGCATGTTAAGTAGTGGGTCATTAGAGTTTTAGTTGACTATAAATCAACATTGAAGTTAGTGTTTCCAATCAGATTAGAGTATCCACTTGTTTTATGCTACATTTGAATTATAATAAAGTTTCAGTTCTGTGTCGTATTCTATTAAGGCTGCAACTTATATCTCCTTCAAATCAACAGAGCCTTCTTTGAAGGATGCCGACAGGCTCCTCCCCATCGCCAACGTGAGCCGTCTTATGAAAAGGTCTCTTCCGGCCAATGCCAAGATATCCAAGGGAGCAAAGGAGGCAGTGCAAGAGTGTGTCTCAGAGTTCATCAGCTTCATCACCGGTGAGGCCTCCGACAAATGCCGGAGAGAGAAGAGAAAGACTGTTAATGGTGAGGACCTTCTTTGGGCCATGACCACCCTTGGCTTTGAGAACTATGCTTATCCTCTTGAGCTTTATCTTAACAAGTATAAAGACTGTGATCATGAGGAAGAAGTACTGGAGAAGGAGAAGAAGAAGAGCTTTACAATTGGTAAGCAGGGAGAGGCTTCAGCCTCTTCGAAACGGAGTTTATTCCGTTTTAATGCTGAAATTTATGCGCCAGCCCCGGTCGAGTTCTTGGAGTTTGGAGTTTGAGAGAATGGTGGGAGGAGGACATGCTGCTAATGGTGGTGGTGGTGGTGACTCTTGATCTTTGCCTAGTCATTCTCATGCAGTTCAGAGGTATTAGAGGTATAATTAATCTCATGTTTATTAAAATTTTTAGTTGCTTTTTATGCATATGATTTCTAATTATAACAAAGAAAAACTCCAACCAATTCAATCTAATTTGTTTTTCTTTTTTAGAAGTTTGTGGAAGCTCACTCTTGATGTAGATTCTATCATACATTCTAATTTTAAAACTTGTTTATCTATGTACTTTTTTAAATTGATTCTATTTTATTTTTGTTGTTATATATCTTTATGGTCGGCCGGCCAACCTAATGATAAAATCATTTGAACTAAGTTTTCTATCAACGTTTAATGCAATGATGTTGAAGCATTACAATACATTGCATAAAATGACTGTAATAATCTGTTGTAGCTGGAGCAGATGCAGCAAGTGATAAACCGCTACAATAAATCTCATGTAGCGATTATAAAGCTTTTGGCAACAGATCATAACCCCGCTACATAAGTAGCGTTATATAGTAGTAAAAAATAATACTACTGTAATTTAACCAAACATTGTTGAGCATTAACAATCATCATATATCTTTATGGGCGTATTATATTTATATATATCACAAATAGACAAGCAAAAGAGGGGGGAAAAACACATATTACAACAACAGAGTCTGAAACCTCAAAAACCTTAAACCTTAGCGAAGCCACAACGTTCGCCGTCCTATCCATTGCCACCACCTTCATCATCTGCTCCGCCCAGTGTTCACAGCCACCCAACGGAGCCCCCGGAGATGTTCTTGAATTGCTCTTTGTATCACCGAGCATGTTCGAGCAAAGCCTCCTATGCTAATTAGTATTTCACTGGCTTTACTTTTTGCTTGACATCCAACTACGCAGTTGCCTATGTATTCTTCTCCTAGAGTTGGATCAAGGCGTCTCCTTGTTTGAGATTAAGATGATGGGCATGAGCTAAACCCCACAAATAACTAATAGAAATTCAATATGAGTACTTTGAACTTTGCAGACATAATAATCATCAGATGATATATATATATATAATAGGACACTAGCTGGCTGCAGCAATCCACCAAGAAGTTCAACGCAATGCCTTGAGGGTCATGAGAGTGGACATGCTTAGCTTTGAGAAAATGAATTCAAGCGTGAGCTGAGAGAGCGACGAAGGTTGAAGAAGGAGGAGAAGGAGAAAATATAATATCGTTGATTCGCCGTCGTTTCTCTACCGCATGGCGGCTTCTTTTCAGAGCTTGGTACTGGATTATTTATCCGTGACTAATTATCACCATAACTAATTTAAAGTTTTGCCTCTCTTAGAAGTCACTTAAAATGAATATAATGGTTTTGTCTTTTTGTGGAGTGTAATATACTAATATGTCTAACTGTTAATCCGTAACCCAATTAAACTCTAAAGAAAAAAATCCAACAATTTATTAATTATGCTGCATATATATATATATATATATATATATATATATATAATCACAGTATCCCTGTCACTAAACCTAAACCTATATATATATATATATATATATCTTTTTTGGAAATAGGGGTTTGAGATGTTGATCTAACAACCCTCAAGGGACATCCATAAATTGGCAATCTATGGACATCCCCAAAAGATTGAGAAATAATCTTAGTTTTTAAAAAATTATTTTTTTATTTTTAATTACTTTTTTGAAATAATAAAGTAATTAATAATTTAAAAAATAATTTTTTAAAAACTAAGACGTGGCTGCTGTGCAGTCACGTCTCGGTTCCACTGATGATCCCACGGACCTGAGTCTATGGGATCATCACTCCAAAAATTGAACCCTTCTTTATTTCGTAGGTCAATTACTTGGTTTACAATGTATTTCTTTTATTATATTATGTTCTTCCTATAGCTGTTTTTTTTTTTTAAGTTTTTAATAAATCTATGGTTAATCACTTTATCAAATATTTATCTAAACAGTAAAAACTTCTTTAGATTCTAAATCTAAGAATTTTAATGGTGAGCTGTTGGATTAAGATCTAAGGGTTCATGGAAAGAGCTTTACTATACTTATAAATAGTAAAAAATGAAATAAATAGTAATATGATTCACAATATTAATAAATAGTTATAAATAGTATAAAATGAGATGAATATCAAACTCTAAATCACATATCACATAGTGATCAAATTGATCACAATCGTTAGAGAGGTTTTGCACTCCCGGATCAAGTTTTCTCCGTATCTGTTAAACTTTATTCGTTGTGGTAGTCCACCTACATGGCTTTCTCATGGTTAACCTAACAATACACTTCATCAATATTTATTTATTTGCTGAAATCAAATGTTAAAAATTAAATACAAGCAAGACTAATAAAAGTATATTTTTTTAATTAAAAAGAAAAGAGAGATCATAACACACTACTGGTCAAGATTTATGTAAATATGGATGACTTAATGATATGGGAAGATGATATAGCCCCATTTTAATTATTTGCATGGAAAAAGTTTATTCAAGTAGAGCATGGTAGAGCCTATTCATCATGTGTGGAGTTTATCTGCCCTCCTCTCCCTGGATTTGGTCTTGGCTTATGTGGCTTTCTTGAAGCTCTCTGTATGTCAACCTCAGTTGTTCCCTCTTCCTGCAACCACATGTGGTATAATAAGATATTACACTGCTCAAGAGCTATCATTTATGTGTCTTTCTGGTAACAAGATAATAAATTCATTAGAAGGGCATAAGGTATGAGGTTTTTCTTCAATAAACAATAAAAAACCAAAACATCAAACTAGAAACTCATACATTTGTGATCCATGATCCTTTCACAAAAATTGCACCAAAACGATGAAACCCTGGGGTATGGATGGATTGATAGAGAGAAATAGAAGCCTCAACATGCAGCAGAGATCGGACTAATGAAGAACTAAATTTTTATTTTATACTTCATAACACATATAAACATAAAACAATAAGTTGTTAATTAGAATAAATCATTTAGACAAAGTAAACACATGTAAAAAAACAAGAAGCAAAAAGTACAGCGTGATTGCTTGTCATGTCCAAGCCAAGGCAATGAAGAAATGATTTAATGAAGCTTTGGAAAAACAGACAGGGATGTGTGGTGGAGCTTTCTCCCACCCCTTCACTTCTGCCGGCCATTTTTCTCTTTCCTCTCTCTTCTTGCATCTCTCATAACTCTACCGTTTTAACTAATGAGCCATCTATAAATTTTTGCGCAATTATCTAGCTCTACTTTGTCGGTGGTGGTGGTTTGTTAAGTACTGACACAATGGAATGTGACTTGGCATTATTATAGTATCAGTCAAAGCTTTAGCAGGTTTAGCATCACTGTCTAAACAATGAACTCGGTGTGCTGGTTAGATCATAACCTGCTTTACCAACTCCTATTTCCATCTAGCCAGAAAAACAGGGGCACACGTATATAGAGGTTGGCAATGAAGCTGTTGTTTTTTTCTGACACCGAGTTCAGCTAAGGATTTAATCAACGAGACAAGCTAAAATATGACTAAGCATAAACCCACTCCAGCAAAGGCCTGACGCAGGGCAAAACTAGTTCTAGCCAAAGCTTAAACTTCGACAGTTTACAGAACTGCAAATATATCTGAACATATATTTTATTTTATAAACACTGTTTGAATGGGTGTCATATTTATATTAGGGTTTAAGTAATTGAAAGAAAAGGTGATTAGTAAGGAAAACTAACAATGATTTTCAATTGCTTTGATGCAGTCAAGAACACTGGCCTTCTTGGACATTGCTGACATGAGAGCCTCATGTGCCGCGGTGTTGTTCTTCAGGAGTGATGCCGAAAACAGAACCTGCATTGTGGAATATGCCCATTAAATTGGCTGAGTTTCAGTTCAAGAAAGAAAAAAAAAACCTGAATTGCAAGAGAAGGCACAAGGAGTGTTTTTCAACTGCTGATCTGTAGCATGCAAGGGACTAGGATCTTACAGCCCATCTGGTTAGGTTTTGTTGTTGCTCTTTGCTGATTTGTGGCTTGCTCCTGTTGATAAATCTCTGAAAGAAATGGTTATGAGATACTTGAAAGTTAGGAACCTCTAGATGATTTTGGATTGAAGAGAAATAGAGGAAAAGGAAAAAATTTCATCAATACAGTTTTTTTCTTTCACTTACATATGCTTCTTTGCTCTTGTGATTTGCAGTATTTTTTTTTTTTGATGCAATCACATCCTTATAAATGAATAAACTGATCCATAGCATATTTATTCAGTACCTGAAGGGTGAAGAGATCAGCTGATTGACCAACAACTTTATCGTATTTCAGGCCTTCTGCAGCGAGTCCAGCCATTGACACCAAAGCCAGCCTGATGGAAGTTTAATTTTCAAATGAGAATCATGTTAATCAATTATAAACTCCTCTTCAAATAATTAAGTAAATAAATAATTGGCTGAGATAATAAAAATGCAACGAATTAGAGCCTTTGTAGAAAGTCTAAAAAGTAGCACAACAAAAGTGATAAATATAAAAAAAAAATCCCTAATGCTTCATGAAAGAAAGATATATTAGATTGGTTTGTGCTTGAGGACATTGATACCATCTAGCATCAGATGGCAAATCCATTGTCTAGCTGGATTGGTGTTTTTAATTAAACAAATATATCCCTAATCCCTACTATGTATAGATTGGAATTTCTAATTTAACAAGCACACCACACAAAGATGACAAATCCGTCTCTGAGTTGTACAAATGGCGTCAAGCTTGTACCTGTCCAGCTCCTTACTGTCAAGCTGGCCGCTGTATAACATCTTTTGTAACCTCTCATCGATCAGATTGACATGTTCTTTTCCAATGTCCAGTGAATATCCCAAGATAGGCAATCCAATCAAGTAAGCAACTGGGATTCAAATGGAGCACATCATAAGCATGTTGGTGCATTCATCCATTTGGCAAAGATGAAGAGAATGTGATATAGAACATCAGTGAAAGTAATTAAACAGAAATTTAGCAAGGGATACTGAAGGCACAAAATGGGAATGAAACTGAAAAATAGAACTGATGGAAGGTGGAAGAAGATATTGGGTTCATAAATTTAAAGCAAGAACTACATACAGAGCTGTAAATAGTATGGCCAGAAGTTTGTACAAATCACATGCACTAATTTATATCCAAACATCATTACTAGTGATGTGTCAAAAAATACTAGAATTTGGGTTACTGCCCCCACAAATATTGATTCCTGCTACTAGCATATAGAGAAGAATGCATACCTAAGAAGTGAGCGGCTTCATGCCTAGCAATCCTCTCTTGATAATCAGGGAAAATTGAGGAAAAACCAACAATTGCTGCTTGAAGCAGACTGTAAAGCCAATATATATATATATATATATATATATATATATATATATATATAATGATCAATTAGCATTTATAAGATCTCCTAGGAATAAAATTACAAGATTTGCTCATATTTTAGAATTCCATTCAGATGCTATTTTTAGTTTGTACTAGAGGAAAATATTTGTGTTCAAACTCGACATTTCCATAACTGCTTGATGGCATGAAGTCTTGTTTCCACGAAAGAACAAATGGATGAATGGTTTACCCAGGAGATATGCTCCCCACGGCCAAGACTATCAAAGAGATACTTCCAATTAAATATGGCACAAAGAATCCCCAATCCTGCAAATTGATCCAGTTGTAACAGATAAGAAAACATAAACAACTTAAAATTATTAAAGTCTTTGAAATATTAAAGACCTTTATGTATTCTTAGAAAGGTCTATAGATAAGTAAAATAGAAACAAATGATTAAAAATAATGAAAAGGACAATGATTCAAGATCAATTTTTTGCTTCAATATGCATAGACATCGTCAGATCATAGTAGCTACATCGTCCATCCTACTTTTTTTACTCCTTTTATACCAAGTGAAGCTATCATAATTATATGTGGTCTAAAAAATGAAATTTGCTGAGGGTTTTATGGTTTACCCCAGGAAGCTGACCAGCAAGGACACCAAGAAAGCCAGTGCTCCCCACAACAGTGAAAAGAAAAGCTGCCTGCATTATAAAAAAAAAAAAAAAGGGAGAAACAGAGAGACAGAGCCAGGGAAATCTGAGTGGCCCTCCAGATATCTTAAACATTCAAAAGCAAGGAGGTTATTCAGATCACGAGTCTCAATTGACGCCAGTTTAGTTAATTACAGGGAAGCAGAATCATATGATAAATAAATTTAATAGGGGTTACAAGGGTATAAAACATTGGTTTTACCTTCAAGTTTAATTGTGCTTTTTTTTTTCTAAACGAAAACTTGAATTCTGAAAGGAAAAGTAGTTAATATAGGCATAACCTATTACTGTCATGTATGGAACTATGGATGCAAAATCAGTTTGGCATATTTAAGAAAAAGGCAAGAAAAAAGCTTTCATTGCACATATAGCTTACATCATTTCTAACGCTTGGAATTGCAAGATTTTCTGCATTTTTTATTCCAATAGTAGTCAGCTCCCTTAGTGATGTCTGCAAGAAAATTATGACAGTTCTTACTAGAAAAGTCTAAAATTTTATACATAATCAATAAAACAAAATGGCAAAAAAAAAAAAAAAAAACCGTGTGATCCTTAAAGAAGTGTTAGTGTGGTGTTTGTACATGTAATTGCTGTTTGAGCAGCACTTGCCAGTACTTCACCCTAGTACAGAACTGACCGTACGGCGTGACACAAATGGCTGGGAACTCCATTTCTTGGCCCACCCAACCTGGCTCAGCTGATCAAGTGTCTCTTTAACAGCATCACTATCTTTCTGCAATAACACACCTTTCATATTAACACATAATTGATTTGCACTATAATACCTCAAAAAAGGCCTTAATTCATTTATTTATATCATGGTGTTGAAGTAATTTGAAATTTATGACAGTTTATATAAAACTTTTGCCAAAAATAGCAGAGTTCCTAAAGATTTTTCACCACAAATGTACCTTTTCATAAAGAAAATTGGAAGGGGAAGAATGAAACTTGAAGGGAAAAGGTAGGATATGAAGGAGGGAAGGGAGCCTACTTCAATATTTAAAGAAGGCTAGGCTCTTAATCTGAGAAAAACCGTTCAGGTTTCCTTTGAAATATCTAATCCAGTTTAGATTAGGAATGTTGCAATAGTGGATTCAGCTTGTTGAATATGCAATTAGGTTTGCTTGGGTAATGCTGTGACAGGTTACTCGTTGTAGTATATTGTATCTCCATCACATTTTCTCATCTGAATGATTAGAAAATAGGGCATCATGCATTTGCACGGTAATGTGTTTCATCTGTTCAATTGAATTGACTATGGTCATTGAAAATTTCTACGAACTTAAAACCTTCACCTAAACAGTAAACATACAGCCGGTACATTAATATCTCACACAACAGACATCTCTAGTTAATTGAGTGGGCTATATTGCAATGCTGGATGTAAGTAAGCATTAAGTTGTACTGATGAACACCAAATCAGCCATTATAATCTTAAGGGCCAACATTTTCAAGTATTAAGCATGATAGACAACTAAATTTCTAGTGCTCCAACAGAAACTACACCAAAATTTCAACTATTTTACTCAAGTGACTAGTGAAGGTACAGGACCATACTTTACTGGAAAATATATTTCATTAACACACGCAACCAATTTTGTTTTACATAATTCCCCAAAATATTAGAAATATTGTTGAGAGCCGTTCATATCTCAATATTTCAGGATAGAAGAATTCAATGGAGCATATCAAATAAATTCCTAAAAATCACTCAGGAAAACACCAACAGAAACAAAGCAACACTGGTCATCCACTCAGAGCACATAAAATATTTGATTGTTCAATCTAAAAGATATCAATGATTATAACAACGAGAATAATCACATCAAAACATTCAGCTATGGTTGTATACAATCAAAGCCAAGGATGAAAAAAAGTTCTACGAAAGATCCCACTCAACAAAGATAGAGATCGAATAATCGAAACAAATAAAGCACTAAAACTCAAACAGGGAAGAAATTCGAGCACCTTCGCGATTGCTGCTTCAAGCGACGTCAGATCGAGTCCTGGAACGGCAGATGATGCCCCGATCCGCCATTTTCTCTGGATCTCGGAACTCTTTAGATGGCATTCAAGCGGGGAAAGGCTAGGGTTCCCGAAGAGCGGTGCGAGGACGGCGGCGATTGAGAGCACCATCTCTGCGTCTCTCCCGAGCTGGAAATGAGAGAATGAGAGAAGATAACGTTGGCGCGCGAAAGGCCGCTCATAATTTATTTGACGAAACAATGTATTTTTCATATACACTCCTAAGAATTTTTATAATCCCTTGCTTGCCACTGTAGTAGTTATTGAAATTGCAAATTGTGCAGGGGTATGTATATATGCAACATGACCGAGATAATAATTGGGCTCGGCCCATTAGCTCCTAAACGGGCGGGCCAACCCGAATCCGCTTCTGTTCGATCCGATCCGATACATGGATTGAAAGTTCCGGTTCCCGTCTCCAGAAGCCCTCTGCTCCGAAGTGATTTCTGAATTTCTGGGGTTTAAGAAAAAGTCGCGCTAATTTGCTTCTTTTTTTTTTGCTTGGATGATTTTCATGCCAAATTCAAGACAGATTGCATGGAGTGATTGCAATTCGGTGATGGCCCTCTGCAAGATTTGTAGCTCATTTGAGGGGATTTTTTGTTTGCCCCCGAATGCGATCTAGGGTTTAAGTTGAGAGAGCGAGCCGTAGCTTTGAAGCTAGGGCTTTAACGAACTGTCAGCGATGGAAGCGGTGGTGATTGACGCCGGATCGAAACTCCTCAAAGCTGGATTTGCTGCTCCTGACCAGGATCCCGCTTTGGTAATCCCACATTCTTCTGACTGAAGTTTCGTGAAATTTCTCCTTTTTATGATCAAAGTTTCAATTTTATTGTATTTCTATTGAACTCGCTTTCCTGTCCCTCTGCAAGCTTTGTACTCACTGTTTATCTTTAGAAATGTGGAAAATTTGAACTTCATTACATATAGATATTACATTTTGTAGCTTGTTTGTGAAAGATTATTCTTGGCGTCAATAAGTGTAAAACACTCTACCTATTCAAGTTGAGTAGTTCTTAATAGTCACCTTGTAAATTGGACGATAATGGAATGATTTAATGTGAATTAGATAATTCCGACAAAGATGAGGCGTGTAATAGAAGCAGGGGATGCAGCGGGGGATCTCTCTTTATCAGAGGAGGTAACGGTAGATCCAATTGTGAGAGGTTTCATTAAAGATTGGGATGCAATGGAGGACTTGCTACACCATGTGTTATACAGTGGGCTCGGGTGGGAGATTGGAGAAGAAGGCCAGATTCTGTTTACGGATCCTCTCTCAACCCCCAAGGTCTGTGAATTGGGCCATATATTCTTTTCTGTGCAAAGATTTGATCAATGATAATATTCTAAGTTGTACTGATTCTGTTTTAAATTATCATGGTGTTATATTGCTTCAAAAGATATTTTAGAGAAATTTGTTCCATCAGAGAAGGTTTTAAATTATTGTGAGTAATCTCAGTTGCCTGCAGGAGTCCACTGATGTTTTTCTCAATCTTATGTTGTAAATTGCATATCAGTGCTCAGTTCTGGACTTTGTTAATTTAATAATTTGATTAATATCATCATAGCTGACTTCTTGCTTACTTGTTTACAATGTAATATTGTCCATATACATCTTCTGCCTTCCCTAGCTTTTCTTAGGATTAACTAAAGTTATTTCAGCATCTTATACATGTTAACACTTATTGGAGTTTTGATTTTTTGTTGGATATGATTAATTCTTTAATCCAAATGTGCTTTTGATATGTCACTGCAGAATGTTAGGGAGCAGTTGGTGCAATTGATGTTTGAAACATTCAATGTCTCAGGCTTTTATGCATCTGAGCAAGCAGTGCTCTCACTATATGCAGTAGGTCGCATCTCAGGATGCACTGTTGACATTGGCCATGGAAAGATAGGTACATCTTTCATAATGGCTCTATATGATACTCAACTGTTCCTTAATGTACATGTTCACAGGCAGTATGAAGTATGAACATATCAATAGTCATGAATGTTGGTATATTGCTCATATCTATTTGTGGTCTTCTGATCGTTTTGCACCATGCTTTCTATCCTTCTTATGCAATAAAGCCTAGCTATATAAACATATTAACCGTTGTTTGATGATTTTGTGCTCCCAACCAAGCTTCTTGTCGATACATGCTCTGTTAGATCATCTTATCATTTGACTGTTAAGCTTCATGCATCTTTATCCTCCTTTGATCTCTTCATCTTAGATCCCTAAGTCTCTGTGTGATCATCGTATCATTTGACTGTTAAGCTTCATGCATCTTTATCCTTCAGCCTTTGATCTCCTCATCTTAGGTCCCTCAGTTTATGTGTGATCATCTTCCATGACATGTCTTATTGAGCAATTATGTTTAGCTATGTGTGAAATGTTCTCCCCAGGCAATTACTGTGTAATACGTTTAAGTCATTCGGAATGTTGATGTATACCTGACCTTTAATTTAGTGTTCTCACAGTTCTTATTTATTTTCCTTAATGAACTTCAATAGATGATATAAAACTTCTCCATGTTAAAGAATGAATGGATTGTATAATACCTCTGTGACATGACCAGATATAGCGCCAGTTTGTGAAGGTGCTGTCCAGCACATTGCCTCGAAAAGGTTTGATATTGGAGGAATTGATTTGACAAAGTTATTAGCTCAAGAGCTTCATAAGTCAAATCCAGCAGTAAATATTGACATCTCCATGGTTGAGAAACTGAAGGAGCAATATGCTTGCTGTGCTGAAGACCAAGATGACTTTGAAGAGACACAGAAGTCATGCCAGACAGAAAAGCACACTCTTCCTGATGGACAGGTTTGTTACGATCTTAACAATCCTCACATTATCATACAGCTTGTATGAACCCTAAATTTTATCCTTCTGATCACTATTCCTTATAAATTGGGATCCTACATGTTTCCTTACACTAACTTTTAGGCTGTACAAGAACTGAAAACATTCATGTCAATCTATGGGCACTAATTAATAATGTCACTTGTGACCATCCAAAGCTAGTGTATCTATATTCAAGCTTTTAGAAGCTATCTTGTGCTTAAATTATCAGCTACAAGTATGGTTCTGGTTCACATCCGTTTTAGTGTCTCTCCAGAGGGTTTTCCTTCTCTCTTGACTTTTCACAGTTTATATTGTTTTAGACCTTTCTGCTTTTGTTTTCAGACTGCTCTCAAAAAAACGATGCCAATCCCTTTCACTCTATTTGTGTTGTTGGAAATTTGAGTTTTTAGAAATGTCATTTCTTTCTAACTACGAGAAGGCTTCCAGTTCCGTTACTTTTCACTTTCTTTAGTTTCATGGTTGTGTTGTGAGCAATATCAACTCAAATGCTGAGTTAACAGTTATCTTGTTCTAAGATCCTAAAGCAGTGTTATGTTGCTCAACTGCAATGATTTTCTTATGGCATGTTTCAGGTGATTACAATTGGAAGAGAAAAGTATATTGTTGGTGAGGCTCTATTTCAACCATCTATCTTGGGTTTAGAGGAATATGGAATTATTGAACAACTAGTCCGTTGCATCTCAAGTGTTTCATCAGAGAACCACAGACAATTACTTGAAAACACCGTGCTATGTGGTGGTACGATGGCTATGACAGGTTTGTTTATTTTCCTTTGTCTTTCCCTTTATCTTTTGACAGGAAAGCAAAGCAACACTATGACCAGCACTCTCTCTAGCTGCTTGGAGAACACATACTGCTTATGCTTAGTTTGGTTTATATTTAGGTTCCACTGTTATTTAGTTCAGAGTAATTCAAATTTGTTGAGAACTAAGATGATTTATAAAGACTTTTATTTCATGGTCGATAAAGGTTGTCAATACAAATAGTTTTGACACAGATACAAGATGCTGAGAAAGGATAAAATAATAATAATAATAATAATAATAATGGAAGGAGAAGACGTTATTGATACAAATACAATTTTCATTCTTCTTTCCATGGTTATGTGGGTTCCATTTTGTCTTTATATTTTTTGTATACCAGTAATCAGATAATAACTGATTAGATCTTGGTTTTCCATCATTTAGGATTTGAAGATCGGTTCCAAAAGGAGGCAAACCTTTGCTCGTCATCCATTCGCCCTTCTCTTGTGAAGGTATGGAGAACTCTATGACATGCAGATGCAGCCACTTCATCTTTCTTAACTTTGTCTTGATTGTATAGTTTCTCCTTCTTCAGCCTCCGGAGTACATGCCTGAGAATTTGCCGAAGAATTCTGCCTGGATGGGTGGTGCTATTCTTGCAAAAGTCGTCTTCCCCCAGAACCAGCACATAACAAAAGCAGACTATGATGAGTCAGGACCTGCAATTGTTCACAGAAAGTGCTTCTAGTTCTGCTACTGACCATGAAAAATGTTGTATCGTTCAGCGTCAAATCACACACCACATCATCTCGTTACTGGTAGAAAATTTCTTGATTTTATTTAATGAACTCTGCAGGATATGCTTTGCAAGTGGTTTTAAAGAAAAATTATAATTTATCCATAGAACTTGCTAAATTAGACAACTATTCAATTTTATTTGCTCTTTCAAGGTGAATAAAAATAAAAGACATTGACAAAGAAGGCAAATGAAAGTATGAAATTGAACTAGTTATATATATATATATATATATAACAGTACATAAGGATGGATCTAATCTTCATACTTCATAATTCAGCATCTGCTTGTCCTCTATCAGAAGCATGCGGCATGGATACGGTCCTTTTGACTTTCTCCTTGGTCTTCTCCACGGCCTCGCCTGCCAAATTGGCCGCCGATGAGGCTGCTTGCTCCATCGCTGCTTTGCTCGTCTCAATACTCCTTGTTGCCGCCTCTTTCATCACATCACTCGCACTTGAACCACTCATGCTTCTCCTTTTATTTTTTACCATCCATATATCAAGTGATTAATTTGCACTGTTAGTCTTCTATAAAAACATATAATGGACAAAATAATTAATATATAAAGTATTGATAAAGATGTATGTCAAAAAAATTCATAATAAAATTAGAAAAGAGGAATGATAAGAAAAGTGATACCCAGAATCAGGAGGCCTAAGATTCAACCATGCTAGTTTAACCCAATTCCGAATGGAATCCCAGCGGCCGGTGAACCCAGAGATTCCAATGGCTCGTTCCACCAACGCAGGACCCTGTTCTTGCTCCTCTTCTCCTACTCTTGTTATCCCAGAACACGCATTATTATTCCCATTAATACTCTCCCCTTGCACCCCGAGCAAGATAAGAGAAGGGGTGATCAAAAGGAATAACAAGAGCAGGATATGAGAGCGTGAGAATGATAACATGACCATTGTTTTGTTTATTCCGGTTTTCAGGATTGATAAGGATGGGAACGATGATGAATGCGCCGGTTGGGATAACGGCTTCTTGCGCTGCTTCTTCGCGCTTGCCTGCGTGCTTTGCGTTCTCTTGCAACACGTGTCGATACACGTGGCTCGGGCTTGAGCTTGAGCTTGGGCTTGGGCTTGCTTCTCGTATTGGGCTCACCTTGGAGATTGGGCCTTGTGGTGTTGTCATGAAGTTTTCCAGCTTTTTTTTAAGTTTTGTCTTTTTGGTAATTACATAATATCAAACGAGGTTTTTTCTTTTTAATGTATAATAATCATGTTGATGATATTTATGAACCAGTCATGATGAGTGACATATTTGTTGAATTGAAAAGTATCCAAAAAAAAATTAATTAATTTGATAATCCTATAAATAAATAAATAAAAGAAAGGGTAAATGGAGACATATGCAAAGCTCATCTCATTCAACAACTTCTGCCCCACTTGAATAAAGATAAAGACCAAGTATTGTTAAAAAAAGGTGACAAATACCTTGCCGACTTCACAGCCTTAATAAGACGCGTCTTTGAGTCTCTGACATTCCATTTATTATATATATATATATATATAGCTAACAAGAGCCTTTGAAAGAGACTAGAGATTTTTTTTTAAGTTTTTTAATGTTATTTTTAAAAGTAGATTTGTATGACATATTTAACTTGAAGTGAAAAAAAAGGACCCTTGCTATTATATTTATTTATTTATTTGTGTCCGAATATTTCTTAAAACCACTTTCAATTTGTCTCTCTAAAATTTAAGATTAGGTCTCTTAAATCTAATATAATATTAAAAAAATATTATATTTTATAATTCAAAGATAGAAATACTTTGAGTAGCTTGGACTTCTTTTATATTTAAGTGTTTAGAAAAATTATAATAAGTTTTTTATATCGGATATTTTACGTAAAGTGTTCGTTTTGATGAAAACTCAAAATCAAACCCCCAAAACTCATGCAAGATAACAAAACACAATTTTATCATTTCTATTGCTATTTTAAAAATATCATTTGAGAAATTTATATATATAATTGCCAAAATTCTATACATGTCCTTAGATAAAAGTTCTATGAATGTGCTTTATCAATTATTAAATCAAAATTCAAAACCATTTCAAATCAATCCTCACCATCCAATCCTATTTACAACAACCCCTCCAAAAAAAAAACAATTATTCTACTCTTAACTTTAGTACAACTGATGTGGACTATTGCCATGCAGGAAATTCATATATATATATATATAATTCTTTTAATATAATTACACGGATTAAACTCAAAGTCACCATCAAAGGACAAGCGCAAACCAAATGGAATCCAGAAAGCAAAACATCTATTTCCTCTCGCTTGCTTTAATCCTTTCCAATTGCCAATTTGCCACCAAGGAGACACCTAGATACTCTCCGGCACCAACGGCTATCTCGCCAACTAATAAAGCCAACGCTCCTTGCCGCCCTTTTTAAATACCATTGGACCGTTGGACACCTTCCTCATCTTCATTCATTCACTAGCAACCAAAAAGAAACAAGAGAGAGAGAGAGAGGAGCCTTTCTTCTCCAAGCTTAGAAGTTACTGAAATCCATGGCCGAATGCTTTGTTTTTCTCAGTAGACATTCTTCGATCAGGAGACTTGTGGGATATCGACAGCTTGAAGAGGATTGTTCGGCTTCGTCGGAGGTGAAGGTGGTGGTGGGGAAGGAGAAGAGAGAGTTCTATGTTGATCCTTTTGTTCTTGAAAAGGATCCATTTAGAGTTTTGATGGAGATGGTGAGGATTGATGGGGACAAGGAGAGGAAGAGGAAGGATGTTATCTTTGTGGATGTGGATGTTATTCTTTTTGAGCATTTGCTTTGGTTGGTTTATAATGATTCATCATCATCTGCTTCTTCTTCAGCTTCTTGTTCCTTTTTTCAACTTAATATGAAGGAGATTATTGAGTTTTATGCTCAGGATTTCTAATTTATAATTTAATTTGGTGTGTCTTTTTAGTTGTTTGGATTGGCCTGTGATTGTATGTATGTGTTCATTGTGTGAATCCTTTGAATGCCATAAAGACTTGGTGGACATTGTGGGTTTCTTTGAAAACTATTTTGATTTTGGTTTTTGTCTTTGTGTGGAGGTAGTTGGGTATGAACTGGTATAAATTTTGGTGCTTTGAGATGTGATTATTATCAATAATATATGGTAATATATTATGGGAGAAAAGACTAATGGAGTCTGGCTTGGTAGGTTTTTCAAGACTTGGCTGGCACACAATGCATAGTCCTTGATGCTTTTCAACAACAATGAAACAAATTTAGGCACTCATCATATTTATTAAATGCTTAACAACAACAACAATGTTACATTTATAGCTGGTGTCTAAATTTTGAAAGTTTATATTTCCAAGCAAATTGTTTATGTATTCATAAAATAGTGTTTTGGTGGACAATCACAAAATATCAATGTTTACACAAACTATTATAGGATTAATTGATTTTAAATAATGACATAAGATACTTAAAAACCATATCTTCAAGTATACATCCATAAAATAGGACATAATAATGTAACTTATCATATTTTTCCTATTATGCTACACTTAATGTTGAGATATGATAGAAGAGATAGCGAAAATGTGTTTTTTTTTTAACAAAAAATAATTAATTTTTAACTACAAAATTATACACATAAATATTGATCAAATTCATTTACAAATTATAATTTTTATGAAATATATGCAAATTCTCTTTGCAGCAATTTCCTTTTCTTTCAATCATTTCCTCTCTTTGTAAGACTAAAACATTTTCAATGGTTTGTTAATTACATAAAAGAATGTGACTATAGCAACATCAGCTGAATTCACAGATTCATTCAATTGCTCCTTTTATTTATGTTTGTTGAGTAGCCAACGTTAAAGTGCAAAATGACCAAAAAAAAATAACTAAACACCTCTCTCAAATCTCTTTAATCAAATTCTTAATCCCGGTACCTTACTTACTAAATTTTGAAATCCCAATATTAATTAAATTTTCAGGACCATGCTCAAACCATGTATTTGATCACATTAGGAGCCAATAAAGACATAAAATTTTAAAAACTTATCAGCTTGTTTTAACAAATTATATGTTATATATTGTAGCATAAATAAATAGATAATAAGAAATGTATTAACAAATGGTGCAGAAGAATGGAGTAGCCAACGTTAAAGTGCAACATTCTCTAAGGTTCATTAGGAAAGCTAGGAAGGTTACCAAGGTTGACGTCTCCAAGGTCATTGGAAGCGAGGACGAGCTCAACGCCACCATGACCACCACCATCACCGCCCAATGTGAGCGGTGATTGCCGTCATGCTCCCTCCGAGGTTCATAGGCGCCATTGCCCAAGATGAGCAATATAACTGACAATTAGTTGTTTTTAGAGTAATGTCATAAGTATCAAATAGTTTCATTGTATTTGTATTTATCAGTGAAAATGACTAATAAACACTAAATAATCTTTTCAGACTTAATTTGAATCCTTAATCTTATTTGCACTGACAAGCTCCATGATAACTGACCTTAGGAATTACCAAATTACTAATAATCATTTAAATCACTCACGGGATTTTGATGCTACAAACCTTGAAAGAAATTTGATGACAAATAAATAATTCACAATTCACTAAATTAAGTATTTAAATGATTACTAACCTTAGAAGCTTCTTCAATTTGAGTGCAGGAGAAGAGGAATTTTCCTTTCTCTGAAGAACTAGAAAAAGAATTCAATTTGGATCAGAAAAGAAAAGAATCTGATGCATTGATTGCATTTTCTTTTCCTTTCACCCTTTCCATTCTTTTCTTGTATGTCATTCCCTGGGCACTGCACATTGAAAAATAAGGAGATTAATGGAATAATGGAAGAACTTCACAAATATGGCAGCAGATAATACTTACAAGTTAAATTATATGAGCATGGCCTCCTGGATTCCATTGCAAAGTTTTCAATTGCTTTGATACACTCTGTAAGTAATGCTATTTCTACAAAACAGGTTTCCCAAATAACTCATAACCATTCAGGTTATCAATCAAGTTGGGAAGTCCATTGGAGATTCCATTTCAAGTGAATACTGTTCACAAGTATAAGAAAAACATAAAACAAGGTCAGTTTTTGACATCATAAAGAGATATATAACAGAGCTATTTTTCAAATAATTCAGTCTTGAAATCATATGCACAATCCAATATTACCTGACAGGCAATAATGAGAAAGCTTGTCTCCAATCTCAAGTTCTACAAGTCATACTTTCAAGGCATATATATTCTACTCCCCTCAATAACATCTACAGCATCATCGCTAAGACAAAAAACAGTATGATGCATCCTGTACTCAACTACAAATTTGCCAAAGTTTGTGTTTCTCACTCTATATACATTGAGTTTCATTGACAGGAATATAAGTTTCAGGTATATAACCAATGTCCTGGATCAACTGAGTCAATCCATCCAACACTGAATAAATCATATCTGCCTGTATGTGTTCTCTGCCTCTGGCAATAAAAACATGAACTTCTTTCATCACTTCAATCCAGCTACACCCCGGCTCCTTAACCACTCCGATTTGATCCATTCCCTTCCTAACTTTTTCTGCATCAACCCACATTCCCTTGGAAGAGTATATGTTTGATAATAAGACATATGGACTGCTATCTCTTGGATTGGTTGAGGTTGCCATCATAGCTCCATAATTTCCCAATTCAACATCACCGAACATTCTGCATGCACTGAGGAAGCTCCTCCAAACTATTGCTGTTGGTTCAATTGGCATTCGCTCAATAAATTCCTTAGCCTCATGCAACCTCCCTGCTCGGCCTAACAGGCTAACAACTGAAGCATAATGTTCCATGCCTGGTTCAATTCCAAAGTCCAGCTTCATTGAGTTGAAGTAGCTCAATCCTTCCTCCACAAACCCCACATGACTGCATGCTGAAAGGGCACCAACAAATGTTACGTAGTTTGGTTTAATTTTCTCGCTTATCATCTGATGGAATATTTGGAGGGCTTCTTCAGCATACCCATGCTGTGCACACGTTGAAATCATTGAATTCCAACACACGATGTCTCTTCCACACATCATATTAAATAGAACATGAGCTTCTTGTATGCAACCACATTTGGCATACATGTCTACCAGAGCATTTGATATATGAGGGTCGAACTCAACACCTGCTTTTATTATCTGTCCATGGAACTGAGACCCAAGGAATAAACTAGTGAGACTACTTGATGCGGTAACAAGAGCAACGAAGGTAAAGTCGGTAGGCTTCAGACCAGAAAGGCACGACAGGTGGAAGAGTTTAACAGCCTCTTCACCTAGACCATTTTGGGCATACCCAAAAATCATAGCATTCCAAACCACAAGATCCCTTTCATTCATCTCATCAAACACTCTCCTCGCATCATCAACCCATGAACATTTTGAGTATACATCAACCAATGCACTCCCAATATACAACTCCAATGACAAACCGATTTTAATGACAAGACTGTGAACTTGTTTGCTCAATTCTACAGCAGACGAAGCTGCTGATGCTCCGAGAAGGCTAACATAAGTCAAGAGGCTTGGGCACACTGACTCAAGTCTCATCCTCTCGAACAAACTGAACACTTCCAAAAGTTCATCATTCCTTGCATACCCTTCAATCATGGCATTGTATGATACTGTATTCTTCTCACCCATAACATCAAAAACAAGTCTTGCATCAACCAAAGAATTACATTTGGCATACATATCAATCAAACCATTCTTCACGTACTCATCATTCTCCAAATTAGCTTTGATGGCATATCCATGGACTTGCTTTCCCTGTTGCAAGGCCATCAAAGAGCCACAAGAACTTAAGACACTCGTGCAAGCAAATCCATCTGGACGGAATTCTAACCTGCTCATCCTAAAAAACATGTCCATGGCTTCCTCGTCCAGGGAATTCTGCATGTAGCCAGCAATCATTGTGGTCCATGACACAAGGTTCTTCACCACCACCGAATCAAATAGTCTGCATGCAGACTTCACTCTAGAGCATTTGCAATATAAATCAATAAGCGCATTGCTCACTGAGATATCCACCTCAGCTCCACTTCTATATGCATAGCCATGTATTTGCTTACCACCTTCGAGGAATTCAACATCTGCGCAAGCACTTATAACACTCGAAAGAACAAATCTATCAGGCATTACTCCCTCCTCCCTCATCTGATTAAACAGATGAAGTGACTTGTCACTCCTACCAATCAGTGAGTAACCGGTGATTATCGCTGTATATGTCACTGAATTCCTGAAAGGTAAATCATCAAACATAAACACAGCATCCTCCAAGTAACCAACCCTAGAGTAAAAGTTAATCAAAGATGTGCCTACAAAGACATCACTGCTAAAACCCATCTTCAGGGTGAGACCATGAACCTGGGATCCCTGACCAATGCTGCTTGATTGCACGCATGCACGCACGACACTGGCGAGGATGAACTCATTCGGGCTCTCCGAGAAGCATCTCCGGAGGCAAGAAAACAGTGACAGAGCCTCTTCTGAGTGACAATGCTGGGTGTAGGTTGAGATCATTGTGGACCAAGAGATGAGGTTTCGTTGAGGGATTCCGTCGAACATGTTCCGTGCATGGCGAAGATGACCGGATTTCGAGTACCCTGAGAGGAGAACGTTCGCTACGAAGACATCTGATTGGAAGCCGGAGGTGATGGAAAGCGCATGGATTGCATGGAGATGAAGGTGGTGAGCTTTGCCGGCGATACATGACTGCAAAAGATCGAAAAGTCTCTGCTTCATCGGAGACGCAGCAGCAAAACTAATGCCAAGTCCGCAGCTCGTAGAAGCAGCTTTTTCATGAACAACTTCGCAAAATTTACTAATTCTAAAATAAATGATTCCTCATATTATCTTTCAAACAAAGGTACTAAACACGGACATACACATAAACATACAATAAAGTATCCAAATTCAATACAATTCTTATGAATTTAGATTCCTCCTTAGTTCGGAAAACGCATTAAACTCAATTAAGGTATTTTAAACGGTTATTAATGTAATCATCAAATTTCTTAATGATTTAAATTAATGGTTAAACACTTATCAGTTGAATCAGACCACCACCTGAAGTAATAATATGTTCCATGTATTAAACTCAAATAGAGACCATTTACATGCTGAACTTGAAGCTCAGTCACATCAAAGTTCCGTGAAGATGACAAAACGATAAGTTATTTAATTATCTGCAGATATTCAACAAACTACAACAGTAATGTTGCTCTCACCATCACAAATCAATTGTTTGTACATGCCTCCACAGTTTGCTAAAATTTCACAATGTCCGTCCTTAACACTCGATTTTTAAGCCTAGCTGAACTCAAAATGTAGCCTAACCGTCAGGAACTCAATCCAGATAGACTTGAAATGCAGAGCTACTGGGGATGTAAATTAGTTCTTCACTGCTTTTGTTTGACAACCACTGGCCCAACATCACCTCGAAGATCTTGCATGCATCCTCCATTAGCTCAAATCTTCTTTATGATCTGAACAACATCTTCATCTTCAAGCTCATGTTCCTGCACCAAATTTCAATGACATTAACGAAAGCTGTATGGTCGCAGAATGACTCCATAATTAATGGTTAGACATTCAATGGACACAAACCTTGCCAACTCTTTGGGGCTTATGTTTCACACTGGAACCCCAAACCAGGGCACTGCACAAATCAAACGCTTGTGAGTAATAGAATAGAGAAAAAAATTAACAATTGGTTTAGATAAAGTTCAACCGCAGAGAATATTTACTATTTAAATTGTTTGAGCATGTCCTTGTGGATTCTGTTGCAGAAGTCCTCAACGGTTCTCCTCTTGGATGAGAGGATAACGGGATCCTCATAATCAGGGTTCATTCCTTTTGGTTTTGTATATATGCGAGTTAGATCAAGATACTCCCATATCTTTTCTAGCAGTCCATCAAGATTCCATTCCAAGTGAGCACTACTTGCAAGTAAAATAGAAACAGAAAACCACATAAGTACTCGACAAGGATAGAACAAGATAACAGAGTAAATTTAGAAATAAGTCATAGTTATGAAACCAAAAGCATAAAAATATAAAATTGAACAACTAACATATGATGGTACCTGACAGGGCAGTAGTGAGGAAGCTTGTCTAGAATCTCAAGTTCCTCAAGTGTTATTTGGTCAATCTTGTTCACAACATAGATGCAAGGCATATATATTCTACTCCCTTCAATAACATCTATAAGGTCATCAGCAGTGGCATCGTATCTAAGAGAAATATCAGCATTGTGCATCCTGTATTCACTACAAATTGCTTTCACTGTTTCCAGGTCCAAGTTCGTGTTTGCCACTGTTGATGTAAAATTAATACCACCTTTGTCTTTCTTCCTGAAGGTCAAATTTGGTGGTTCTTTATTTAACCTGCCATTTTGACACACAGCCATGAAAAACATTTTGGTAATGAAATAGAAGCCTGGCGTAACAGGCTAATAACTTCAAAGCATCAAACAGAATATTGAAAAAGCTCTGATTATACTCAAGTTAAGGTATCAGCATCAAGTGACAAAATTGAGATCACATCAAGACTCATAAGAATTGTGATAAGGCCATAAGCTAGGAACATGCTAAATCTGATTAGGAAGATAATGCAAATCATGGGAACAGACCAAGTACACAAATTCATGTTGAGATGGTCTTGATCTGCTTCATAAAAAAAAAACGAGCAAGGGTCATATAATGCACAAGCCCCAGAAAATAACCACTTCTGCCAAAGAGATACTACTTTATGTTTTCTTCAATGATAGACCCTTCCTAGTCTCTACATTCCGATTCCAGAGTGAAAAATTGAACTAGTGATGAAAGAGGGCCTACCTGATTTAGTTTCACAGTTCATATAACAACAAACAGTTCATTAACGTGTATAGAATAGTTTCTTAATGATGGAAATACTAATCACAAGCACAAGAAATCTCACAAAGCATCATTAAACATCACCAGTAAAAGAACAAGAAAAACATCAGCACATGTAACATGCATATTTGAATGGAATTGTCATGAAGGAAATTCTATCAACCTACCAAAATTGAATCTCAGATCTCAACTAAGGCTGCAAACTTCTCATGGTTACAATATTTACAAACCGCAAAAAAACAAAAGAAAGAAAGAAAGCTTAGCCCTCTATATGATGTGCTTTATGTATTTTTCAAAATCAAAAATCCTAAAAGCAGCCTTCCTAAGATAAATGGTAAAGAGAACGTAAAAGCAAGAATGACCACCTTATGCCAAAGCCCTCCAGTTCTTTTTCAATAAGACGCTTGTGGGTTATCGGCTTTATTGCATCAAGAACAATTAAAATACAATTGCATGTTCTAGCAGTGCTAATTACCTGGTCAATGACAAATGAATCATTTAATTCAAGGCCTGCAGCAGGATAAGCCCATGCAGTTGTAAATAAAAGAATATAGCAGATTTATCAAGACCCAAGCAAAGACCAACAGGTTGGCACATTAAATACCAAGGCAAAGCCTATCATGCTATTTGGTTTCAAAATACCATTATGTTTTAACACTTAAAAAGTATGTCAAGAAGAATCCATACATTCACATGAAAGCCTACTATATATTCTCTTGGCTAGATCAGATCAAATACAAATTACATATAAGACCAAATTCAAGAACCAAGTTGTACCAGCCATTTGGAAGTAAAGTTCTTTTCTTTGTGATTAAAAACCCTTGATACCTTAACAACATTGAAACAATAAAAGAGAGAATTTACCTGGAACATATTTTAGCATAAACATTTTAAACAGTAACTATGTGAATTCTGTTTTTCTTTTATTATATATATATATATATTACCTGCCTCCCCCTACCCTTCCCATCTTTTGCACCTTCTATGATACCAGGTAGATCCAACAACTGAGTAAGAAAAGTACGATGTCAAAAATATTATCATTTGTTACTCAGAAAAAGAAAGAATCCATTGTATTAAGAGAAACTTCAAAACCAACAAAGAAAAAAGAACAATCACTTCTGATAACATATCTGAAAACTAGTTCATAACAAAGAATCGATGCTTCAATCTCTAAACATGTAGTCATCCCTAAATGGTGGACACCTAAGACATCAGGCAAGTAAATAAGAGAAAATGGAAATAATTGATTTCTCATGCTTTCTATTTTGGGCTCAACCAACATCTAAATTACCTTCATGACAGTGTGAGAAAGGCGAGAGTTTCATTAAACTTCCCTTATACAGCTTGCCACATGAAGCAGATAGCCTCATAAAGAGCAAAAGAAATTATTACTATATCTCTGCACAGTGATTTTGATACCATCAACAATAACCTTACACCAGATACAACACTACTTTTCAACAACAAGAGAAAATCTATTGTTGTGCTTTTATCTTATTACCTTCAAAAACACCAAAATAATTCATTGAATCAATGACAGACTAAACTCTCAAGTATTTAACCAAGATAAAGTATTTTTTCGGTCTTATTAAACACATCTAAACACTACTTGAAAGAAAACACAACTTCCATCTCCCAATAATGTACAGGCTCCTTGGGCAAAGTATATTCAAGTCGACCCAACATGTTGACCTAACCACTATTCTGCTTTTATTACTGTCATTATTCACTAGAAAGAATGTACTCAGCTCCTCTAGAGGAAAATATGATCTATGACAACATACATAAGATTTGATCCTCTCCTTTGGAGAGATAGTCGTCTCTAGCCATTTGGTCAACGGGTGGGAGGATCATAAGTGTATATAACCTATTGCACATATGTTATAACTAGCAGAAATCATCTATTGCACAATTTCATTTGAATGCCAAAAGGGGAACAAATAACAGATCCAACAAAAATTCCATAAGCCTATTTGAGGACTAATAGGACTGCATCTGTTTAAATTCCAGCATTACACACAAAGAGAACAAGCAGAAAGCAGGCAAATGAAGACTATGATTGCAGATCTAAAATGAAATTTTAATTTGGAGATCTTCCAAAGCAGCAAGCATCAAACAACTGCTGCTGACTAAATGGGTGTCTTAGACAACGTAAGGTCCTAAATCTATTCCCGGAAATCCATAATCTAGAAGAAGATCATTCTACCTGGATTTTAGCACCTCTGTAACCGATCACACCAGGAATACATGTCAATGTCGTAAACTCATATGAAGCAACCTGTTAACCAAGAAACATAACATGTTAAATGCCCAAAGTGAGAGTCTCAACATTATCAGCATCCAAGTACCATAATATGAAGATAATATTGATCACATAAAACCAAATAAATTGATTTTAAAATATATAACCTTGATCACATAAACTGACCGAATTGATCTTAAACAACAAAAAATTGTTTCCAGATTCTAAGATTTAGCATTAGCATGCTGTGTTGATTTTAATTAAAGTCTCCCATCATCACAAAATCCACTTTATGAACCAAACAGGAAAAATAAATGAGATTAAAATTGTCGAAAGACAAAGCTTTCATTGTCATCACCATTTAGTTTCTCATGTAAAGAATTCAAAACAAATATGATATCTCCAAGAGTTTATATAACATAACCCTGAATTAAACTAACAACTTCAATAGGCATTTATGTCAAATCTAATGAAGAAACCTGTTGTAAATTGGTAAAAATTAACATAAACAAACATGCCTCAGAAAAAGTGCCTGTTAGCTTATTAAGAAGTGTTGACTTTCCAACAGAAGGAAACCCCCACTAAACCAACTCGAGCATCTCCACTTTTCGTAACATCAAAGCCTTCACCAGCACCACCCCCCCCTTAGATGGAGGTGCAAGGAGGTCCCGGCGTAATTTCGCAAGTTTAGCCTAGCCAAAAATCAAAAATAATGAACTTGTTATATTACAAAAACTGAAGGAAATATTGTAAATTAGGTTTCTCTTCCAAATAACAATAATCTTAAGCATTCTTCGCTTTTCAAATGGAGGACCTAAGGAATTTGAGGGCATAATAAACTGTATCCAATTTACACTTTCACACCAACTTAATTACAACTTTTCCAGAAAAAATCTAAACACAAAATCTTCAATAAAAAGGCAGAGTGAAGCCAGAGAAGCGCAAAAATATCAATTGATATGTCAAAATCTTATAATGCACTATTTTGAAAAGTTCATACTAATCAAAGGCACCTTAAGCAAACCAAGATGGTGCGCTGTTGCTTTATTCTTTTGTGTTCTTGCCATCTGCAGCAAAAAAAATATAAAAAGGAGAAAAAAATAATACTGCATTAATGCATTTCTGTCAAAAAAGACACATGATATCACATATATAAATAGTCCAATAACATGATTTCAAATAACGGATTAAATAAATAATTCCCTGTCTATCCCTTGTTGATCTTCAAAGGACTTATTTAAATCAAAGCTTCCTGGGACTTATTAGAAGTCACTTGTTCTTATACGAAAAATATTTATACTTCATCATTCTCTTATGAAACACAATCACCATAATCGGAATTTTTAATTTTCTAACCATCTACAGATTTCAGACCAGGTGTTTTCCAAGGCAGTTGATACCGAGGCCACAATTTGGCCAGGTGAGGCAACCACCTTAAATGTTCACCTGGACTGTAACAGGTTTATAATAAGATTTTCCCAAAGTGAAGCATTTCGTGGCCTCCAACACATCTGGTCGATATAATAAGACAGTAGCCTGAATTGGATCATTGAATTACCGTATCGGGTTGCTAGTCCAACGTGCAGCAGAATCTATTGTTTCAAATATAGATTCAATGTTAATACTGATATTAATTCACAAGAGAACAAGATTGGTTCTTTATTTATTATTTTATAATAAGGTTATGCAAAGACTCTTAGTATCACTTTTTCTTGCTAGCTCTAGAGTTTCATACTGGCCAAAGTCGATAGGCTAACAGATAATATGAGAAATCATACGTAATGAACTCAAGTGTTTTAGCTAAAGACTAGAAAAATTCTCAGCCTGAACTCTTATTTATGTGATTCTTTCAATGCAAAACCACCTTTTTTCCCCTCGAAGTAACTCTCTTGGTAACAAGATAGCGAGGAAAACGGAAAATCGGAGCTGATACTTAAAAACACTTATGAAACACACCCGTGGAAATGCCATGGCTTTCAAAACTTTGAGCAAAAATTCAAGATAAATAAATGCCAGTTTGCAAGAAGGATTCAATTCAATAATTACTAAAATCGAAACCCTAGCGAGTAACTCAATCAGATTGCTCGATTCAAGTCCGAGATCAATAGACAGATGATAAAAAAGATGAAGAAACAAGGGTTTCCAGTGAGATACCTCGTCTTCTATGTCTTTAATCTTCTGCATGATGGTCGCCATTGTTACCCTCCCGCGGTTCGATCAGCGTCGCGCTTGGTCTTGAGGTTTCTCGATTTTTCAGAGGAACTGAAGAGACTACTGAGATTATACTTTTATTAGGGTTTTCCCACATATACACCTCCAATAGCGTTAACAAACTTTTCATTCTTTGCACATTAACCTCCAAAGTTTTTCCAAATTTGATTTAACTCCCTCTGGATTCGCTTGGCCCAGGCATATCTAGATTACGCTTTTTATGTTTATGCCCCGGTAATTTCTAAAATTATTTGCACCGGATTGATATTTGGCTTTTTTTTAGGGAAAATTTCAAAAATAAACCCTGTGGTTGTCGGATTTTGCAAAAGAGGGACAAAAAAAAAAATTTGATTTCCTATCTCGTTGGTTTTTCTGGACAAAAAGGAAAAACCGTGACAGGCGATAGTTCTTGCTTACGTAGGGCAAAGTCGACATTTCACATAAAAAAAAACATCTTATGAATTGGCATTCGAACTAAGGTGTAAAGTTATTTGATGTCCTCGATTGACCATTGTGTTGTTATTAATCGAGCATGTAGGTGGAAGAAGGTGGTAGGTGATTACAACAAATTTTGAAGATTATTATGCAAAGCATGAAATGGCGTTAGTTTAAATGGTGTAGGATGGTGTAGGTGATAAGACATGGGTTTATATATTATGACAATCAAGCAAGGATGGCAATGAATCATATAAAGGACAACAAATTAAATGAAATATAACATCTTAGGCCTCCGCAAATATATATTTACAAAAAATATGGACAAGTATCACATCGGAATGATTCTTTTTTTACCGAAGATGATCACACAAACGGCCAAGATCCACACCCGAAACGCTCCATCCGCCATATCCTCGGAAAGTAATGGTCATGCTCCTACACTTCTATGGTTCTAAAGAAGCCTCAATAAGCAGGGGCAAGAAGAAGGATTGGTTCTAGCTTTTCGAGAGGAGAGGCCTGTCGAAAAGACGAGCAAAGGAGTGTTGTCACCACGAAGAGAGAGAGGGATCAACAAAGCTCATCGGTGGAGCTTCCGGTGGTGAAGCCATGAAGCCTATCGATGGAGTTTCGGTGGTTCAAGTAGAGCTCATAGGTGGGATTTCATGAGTGATGCCTCCAGCCCTCAAAAGGGTTTCAATACTGCAGACTAATAGCATAAAAAGGCATTAAAACCAACGTGAGATGCCAACTCATATGAAGATATTTATGTGAAATATCAACTTTGCCCATGCCATGTAAGCAAGAACTAACCGCCATCACCATTTTTCCCTTTTTTGCCACGCAAAAAAAACCACGAGGTAGAAATTCAAAAAAAATTTCGTTTGTCCCTCTTTTGCAAAACCCGACAACCATAGGGTTTATTTTTAAAATTTCCCTTTTTTTATGACTTGCATATTTTAACTGTATTATAAAAAATATCCCTTGTTAACCATCTATTGGTTTATTGATATTAAATCCAATATTTTTATGTCAAATAATACTACTTTATAGCAGTACATACGGAATGAAGTTCTAAGAATATCTGCCTTTGGTTTAAAGATTTGAAAGTTTGTATTTTTCTAAGTTAAAAATAGAGACCTTATATATATATATATATATATATATATATATATATATATATATATATATGGAACTTATGTATGTTCTTTGGAAATAAACTTTAAAATTACAAAATGGTGCATTCCTCACAAATTAAAATTTGTGTAAGAGAATGAGAAGGAAAGGATATTATCAATGACAGTTGTGAAGCGAGAGTTGGATAATTTTTTATAGATTAATGGTGTTAAGGTTTTTGAGATAAAATGGGCAAAAAGTTTAAATGGGTGATTTGGAAATTCTAAAACAAAATTGTTCTTTACTATATAGTTTATTAAAACTTAGCTTTATAATATTTTTTTTATTTATTCAACCTCTTACAAGGAAAAAAAACACATAAAAAACAAAGTTTTTACATATATATATATATATATCAAATTTTTAGTGTATTTTATATCCGCACAATAGGATTATAATTATAATTATTTTTCTAGTTGTATATAAGAAAATATCACATCACAAACAAAAAATAATAATTTTCCTATATATTTATCCTAGCAAATGTTTCTATATTAAGTTAATAACAATGATTTTTTTTAAGATGAGCAAGTCAAATGCCTCAACTAATGTTGTAGATGTGAGTTGATTTTTTATCCTTTCATTTTAGCAAAAGAAAAAAATTATCAATCTTCTGATTTGAACGTCATTAAACAATATATATAAAAATATATATTCTTTTCATATACATAATATCCTATTCCATAAATTTTTATATATTCAATTTTATGTTAATTGATTTGTTTTGCCTGATCATTTTGGCATTATTATATGTAAATTTAAATCTAAGGGAAGAACAAATTTATTGATAATATTAATACGATGAAGTTCAAATTAAAACTCTTAGATTAGTGAAAGATGATGTTAAATTTTAGAAATTGGTGCTTAATGAATAAAAAAAAATTCAAAGAATTGATGGTTTACAACAAAAAACACTTGTGCAAGACCAATACAAATGAACAAATGAAAGATGCCTTTCTTCTTCATATCAAATAATAGAAACAACATAAAAAAAAAAAAAAACTAAGTTGTGACAAATTTGGGATGATCAGCTTGCCATTAATTTCAGTGCAACAGCGTCTTTGATTTTTTTGTTGTTTTGGGTTCATATTCATGATGCACGTGACAGACGCAACAGTGAAGCTGGCGATATTTGTTTTTTTTTTCTCCTTAAAATGATTTTTTTTTTTTTGGTTCATTGTGAGACACGTTGTGTACTGGTTGCATCATTTGTCACTTCATATTATGTATTATTTATGTTTTTCATAATTTCACATTATCATCACTTGCATGGGAATTATGATGCATTAAAAGTTTTTTTTTTTGACAAAAATGATAAGTACATATTAGTATTTTTATTACAATTGAGTTATTTGTCTCGAATACAATTGTTGTATGTGAGTTATTGTTTCATAGGTGCATACATATACACATTATCTATGAAAGATTTATATTAACGTTTTTAAGCATTTGAACCAAATGGTTTTGATTGAATTGAAAAAATTTGCAAATGAGTTTCATTATCATGAAAATAAGTTTGATGAATAAAATCAATATTGTTTTTATAAAACTTTAAAAAATATAAAAAGAAATTATATTTTATAGAAAAAATTTGCATGGACTATTTTTTTTTAAATTATACGAGCTCTATTGTTATTTAAAAACAGTAGAGATTTTTGAAAAAAATGAGAATTGTTTTATTTTTCATAGATGAATAAGCAAAAAGTCTTTATAAGTTTAGATTTTTTTTAGTTTAATTTAAATAATTGATAAATTCTTCAATTGAGTTCTTGCCTTTTGAGAGTTCCAACCAAAGATGACATCTGAACCAACATGGTTGTTAATTTACATCAACCAATTATATTTAAAATACTAAATTAATAGCAAGATCACTATTAATTATTGATAAAAGGCCCCCTTTATTTATTTTTCTTTTAAATTTATAAATAAATCATTGAGATTTATATGTATAAGGAGCTGAGCACTATAATAATACCTGTGCTCCTATGCACCAAGATATAAAATAACTCAGTATTTTTTTTTTCTTTTAAAAACAAGAGGAAAGAGGAAATTAGAAAAACATAATTTTAGAATGCTTGATTGTGGCTCAAGACAAGAAAACAATTTAAAGGTTATCCAACTAAATTTGGTCCACATGAGAATGGAGTCAATTGCTTCACCAACCTGGACAAATACCGTGGTAGTTGGAACCTCAGCCAAGCTATTCCATGTCCAACAGCAAACCATCAAGATAATGACGTGTCACTCCACAAACACATTCATGGGCCACGTGGCAGTTTTCCATTTTACAAGAGATGAATAGCCGACAACTTCGTAAACAGCAAACAGACGATGGACACCTACCAAGCCACTAAAACATGTAATTACTAAGATACCCGGAACCCATGGGATAATTCCCATCTCTCTCTCTACAAATCGGACCTACTTCGGGGCGTTTTTGTCAATTACTAGGGCATGGAAGGTTATGACTTGTTTATCTCGAATAAATTGAGAAAATGAACTGGTCCTATGTATAGCCACGTGGCACATTGTCCCACCACCATCCATTAAAGATGCGTCAATAACCAAACAAGCTAATCAAAGCATAATGACTAAATCACCCCTACATGTCGGATGTTTTACCGTCCTTTGGAGCTCCGACGGGGGTATTTTAGTACATTATCGCGCCACGCAGACCTTTGACTCTTCCGCTTACATTTCGCAAAATTACAAAAATGGGATCACTCGTATATTGGAGCCACGTGGCAAATTGAGCTAGGTGACGCCAATAAACAATCGACAACTCATCAAACAACGAAAAGCATCTGCCCAAGGCAACTTAACTTGAAAAGACTAAACTATACACCCATAGTAGGGACCTTCGTCGCCACGGAATTGGGGTATTATCGTCAATTTCTATGTTTGGACGAATATCTGCGAATATTTCGAATAAATTGCAGAAATGCAACCACTCGAACGCGTCTGCAAATCTGAGTGAACGACGATAAAATCTCAGACCCAATGCGCATGTTAACCTGCGCCGTCTCCTTCCTTATCGTGCGCTATAAGCGCCATTGCTCCCCAAATCTCTAGTTTTACTTCGATCGCGCCTACTGATCCGCGATTTTGGTCTATATATTTGTTTCTCTGATGGGTGTCTGGTTTTCTTGTTACTATGCTTGATATCTGGATTTGGATTAGTGGGAGGGCTTGCGAAATTCCTCACTGAGATCAAGCATTTCGTTTTTTTTTTTGAGTTTTCGGCGAGGTTTAGTTGATGATGGAGGCATTGGCGGCTTTGAGCTTGCAGCCGTGCTCTTGGATGGGCTGTGAGAGGCCTGGAAAGGCACCTGGAGGGTTCTTGAAGTTCTCGAAGCACATCGGGGATGAGAGCAAGTTTCAGAAGCTCAGTTTGCGTGGTGCTTCGCAGTGGGACAATAAAGCCGTTCCGAGAATTTCTTCTTGCTATAGAAAACGCGGAGGTAAATTCATGCGCGACCCTGAATATTTTTTAGCCTTTTTTATATATATATTTCGATGATGTAGTTTTGGATAAAAGACTTTTTTAGAAGTAATTTTGAAAAGGTAATTTAATTCAACCGGAAAGGTTAGATCTGTAATGGCGAAAACTTGGGAAATTTTTGTATGGTTTAAAAATGTCTTTTTGGAGAAATAAAAGTACCTTTGATTTTAGAGGGTTCACTAAAAAGATGCCACGACTTCGCAACCTTGCATTCCCGTAAGGATTCCTTGATGTTTGGTACCCGGATGGATCAAAGAGACACCATGTGCTGAATCAGCCTGGATGTGGAGCATGGTGTATAGTCTGAAACATTTATGGTGGAAAAATCAAAAAATAATTTGGAAACTGTCAGGAAGTATTAATTGTTAAAAACTGCGTGAATTCTTCATTTTCTTGGTCGAAAGATCCTATGATGATGATGATGCATTTTCTGATGTTTTTACTTACTTTGAGAGGTACAAGTTGAAAGTAATTCAAGAGAAATCACGTTCTTGGTTGAAAAAGTTGTGGGAGAAATAACACCTTCTAGAGATATGGTTTATTGGTTGGAGCTTGAACTATCAAGGAACATAATATCTTCTGAACGTTTTTAATTATCTTTTAAGTGTGTCTTTCTGTGATCTATTTTATAGATCAAGGTTAGCTTCCTCTATGGATGAGCATCTCCTAGATATGCAGTATAGCTTGTGGTTCACAGCGAAAAAGAACCCACGACCCATTTGATCTTTTAGATTGGGAGGTGGTTGTGGTAGATGGAACTGCTTGTCTAGGAGAATCTCATACTAGGAGGAAATAACCTAGCAAGAGTTAGATCTTGAGTGCCCAGAATGAAGTGCTGCACATGAAGCCATAGGTCACATCGTGATGGCTTCATGAAAATAAATAGAGCCCAGAATGGAGCTTCAAGAGCAGCAGTTGGCGCCTAGGATATGACATGCATTTGTATTACACTCACATTTAGTCTTTCAAGTTTTAAAAGATTCTGTTCTGCGGAACATATGGGAATAAATTCACAACAGGGTTTTCCTATTTCTTACAATTTGGCAGCAGTTTTTCATTGGGAATGCTGGACCAATCACGCTTGCATGTTCAAACAGCAGTGATAATGATTCAACATGCCTGATGAAGTCTATTATGGAGTACGCTTTGAAAACTCTCCTTCAGTTGGTGAATTCATTTACTACACTATAAAGTTTATCATTCATCACTTTTATTCTTGTTTAATTGGAACAACACACACTTTAGCTATGTGCTTAGAATTCTTTACTATCTAGTCTACTTAAGTATAGTATGAGTGCATGTTGTGCTTGAGGACACCTGAACTTGTTGCGATACATGATATATGTTTTATGTGGACACAGCTGAGACAAGGTGAAGTATGTGCTGATCTTGGAAATAGAATTTAAAAAAAATCATGATATAGTGAAGGTATATAACACGCCCATGGATATGCATATCCTTATATGACTGATATATCTATTGACATGTTTATACCTAGCTGTATATGGTTTTTTAATCAGTGGTGATACTGTTAAACGCAAATGGATAAATAACTTTATATAACCCCGTTGGCTGTTATAACTGAGTATTACTATCAGTATCACAAATGCCATGTATATACATTAAAAATGTGTAGAGCATGGTTGCAATATTTTGAAAATGAATCTAATTGGAACTGCTCTGTGGTTTATTAATGGTGTGGGATTATAAGCACCCACAAAATAGTCAATCCCTAAAACTATTAATTTACGAGTCATTTCATAGTGTTAGATGAGCAGTGGTTCTCATTCTAATTTGTCATACAAGCTTGTGATATTAATGAAGCAGATCCATGTATGCACATCCCTGTTTTTGCCCGAGAGTCCTTGAGCAGCGCTTAGAAATAGCTTTATTTTTTAATTTGTGTTTCATTTTATTTGATACAAATTTTAAATAAATGAGTGCACTGAGCTTGTTGTATATTTTTGTTTTATAATATTAGAAACAGGCACTTCATTGAGTGCATTTTTAAAGCTTCTTTTCACCTGTATTATTTTTTCTTATGCAGTTCTTTATTCCTTGCCCTTTCTACTCTATTTTTCTTTTACTTAAGCTAGATTAATTTTGTGTGCTAGCTTTCATCAAGTTTCTTCTTATGAATAATGGCAATGTTATTGGGAGAATATTCTGGAGTAAAATATTCAATACCCATAATATGTGGGGGCTTCTGTCTGCTTTGTTTAACTTTTTAAATGTTCATGGTATGTAGTCTCAGCTGTTGGCTCGGAAAATGTTCATGCATTTGTTGACTAAGCCCTCATCATAAAGGTAACATTGCCCTGTACAAAGTGATTTTTACCTTTATTGCTTGCATTGACATTCCACAACCTTTTGCCTGTAACATCATCTATCCAGATTTATGATTGTAGTCTGTAACCTGATAGAGCATCTACTTAGCATATATCTTGATGCAGTCTTTCAATAATTTGACTGTAAAAATGGAAAGGGAACACCTGTGTGCTGTTATTGCACAATCATAGTTAAACTAATACTTTATACCCTCAGAGGAAATCAGAAGATGTTGCCCCTTATTTGAATGGACGATGTATTTACCTAGTTGGTAAGTTCTTTTCTGCTCATGAGAGATGGTGGATAATATTATGTTTCTTCATTTTTGTTGTAATTGCTCTAGGTGTTTGGACTTTTTAAATATAGGCATGATGGGATCTGGGAAGACTACAGTAGGGAAGATTTTTATCTGAAGTCTTGGGTTATTCTTTTTTGACAGGTTTATGTGCTCTTCATGATGATGCTTCTTCTATTTGTTCTGTCTATACATGGTTGTGTGCTAGTGTGATAATGTTAATAACATGTAGTGATTCTGCAAGTGACAAGTTGGTAGAGCAGTCTGTTGGCATGTCTTCTGTTGCTCAAATTTTTCAAGAACGTAGTGAGGCTTTCTTCAGGGACAGTGAAGTAAGTTTGTTACTTGTAAGAAATACAATCAGGATATTTACTCTAGTCCCCTAACTTGTGGTCTTGTGCTTCTCTTTCATGGAAATTTCCAGAATTATTACACTAAGTTCGCATTTTTCTTCCAACTGCTAGAATAAAAGCTTATCATTTCAATCTTGATATGATAGAGTGAAGTTCTAAGAGACTTGTCTACTATGCACCGACTGGTTGTTGCTACTGGAGGTGGTGCTGTAATTCGACCAATCAATTGGTAGTTGACTAAATTTTTTGAATCTGCAAACTATCTAATAAAATTCTTGAAGAAGCTTTCTGATAAACACTGTTGAATTTTCTTTTCACATTATCAGGAAATACATGAAACATGGCATGACTGTCTGGTTAGATGTGCCTTTGGAAGCACTAGCAAGGCGTATTGCAGCTGTGGGGACTGCATCTCGTCCTCTCTTACATCAAGAATCTGGCGACCCATTCACTAAGGTGGTTCTCATGTAGCCTTAAAATTGCTCTTTGATAATCTCTAATTTCACTTTAAACAGTATCACCCATTGGAGTTACTAACTAGATTTCTGGCTATTGGTATAAACATGTAGGCGTTTACACGACTCACCACACTTGCTGAACAAAGGGGTGATGCCTATGCCAATGCTGATGCCAGAGTTTGTCTCCAGCGTATGCCTCACTAGCTCACTTTTACCTTTCCTAAGATGGTTATTCTGCATCCCATCCCAGAATGTCAATCATAGAGGGAAAGGGTCATGAATTATGTTCGCCTCCTTCTAATTTGCATTTCAATTTTTCTTCTTCTCTTTGGCCCACTAGATTTATTAGCACTGCTGCAGTTGAACATAATGTGCAATGTTTTTACCTTCCCAAAAATCTACTTTACAAGTGATTAATGCGATTTTCTTTGTAGATATTGCAAGCAAGCAGGGCCACAATGATGTTGGCTCACTGACACCAACTGCAATTGCCATCGAGGTAATCCTGTCCTCTTCTAACTTACTATTGTTTCATCCATTAGTAAGAGAAACCATCTTTCAATGGTGCTTTCTCACTTTATGGTCTCAAAACTTTGGTTTTATATGGTCCATTTCTTGCTCTGCCAGGCACTGCTGCAGATTGAGAGCTTCGTGACACCCAAAGATGCAAGAGCATCCGGCAGAAGAAATTCACACTTCCAGGCATGAAGCAAGCCTGGCTGTTGTTAGAAGCCTGATTGTTGGTTACTTGTTATCTTTTCCTGTGCGTGTTCTTTGACCTCTTAAGACATTTATCCATAAAAAAAAAAAAAAAAAAAAAAGAGAGAAGAAAACCTAGCCAAACTTGGTTGTATATCAATGGACATTACTAGGTGATCACATATTTTGGTTATTTAACACGTTGGCTTATAATGTTACTGGCTTGAAGCTAAGATCAATTTGATTTTTTATGAAATCCATTACTAGTTGAGTCTCCCTGCTGATATCTGGCCATTTAGGACTCAGGGTGGCCACTGGACTGCAGAATGAGCCGAATAAGCCTCGCAAACTCCTGCACCATGAGTGTCTCTTGTGGGAGATTAGTCAGGGTAAGCACCTCCGGCGGCGTCTTTGACCACCCAAGATGGAGTTCTGCAAAATGTGCACCAGTGGTGAGCATGAATGAGGCCGAGCCCTCGTTGGAAGCGGATCCCAAAATCAGTCACTTGGAGTGAGCCAGAACTCCTTGGATAGAGACGTCCATGGACATGTTGGCAAGTGAAAGCAAGAGTGGAATGTAGCCACCTTGCCGTCATCCCAATGCAGGGAGGCAGCACAAGCTAATATGACGCCTGATTTGTTGGAGGAATGGCCGAAAGCGCAGGGTGTGGAGTCACGGGAGCTGGTAATCAAGCGCCCACAAGATGGCTCTTATGCAGTACCAACTGAGGTCACCCAGGAGCACCTAGAGAGTCCAGGCCAGGCTTAATCCTGACAAAAGAAACCCCAAGAACTCTGGTGTAGGCTGAGAATGCTGCAGGGCTGAACTGTGGATCTACTTAACAAAGAAAATCTGCTTAACAGATCAAGCTTGACTGAAACTCATGCTCTTGTTCTGATTGTTTGCTTGCTTCCCAGCCATGTTTGTACGACGAATAGTTTTAATTCTCTGTCGCTTTCAGTTAATGAATTTTCCGATTTTCAAGTAATCAGTATTGAACATGATTCAACTACTAAAACAAATGAAATGAAGTTTGCAGCTTAATCAAAAACAGGCCTCATTGCATATTATTCAAATTTGAAACACCATCTCAATTTCTTCCACCTGCCAAGCATAGCCTGATAGCCAAATATACTCTAACAAACACCAAAATGTGTAAATACAATAATCATAGCCAATGTTACATATCTATAAATATATATTTTATTAAATTCTATTTTCATAAAAATTTGACCCACGCTTACGAGGAATAAAACAATTCATATATTCTTGGCATGTCATTTCTTATTTTTAATAAAAATAGACAGGTCCAAATTATTTATATTTTTCACCTTATAGTTGGGATTTGAACACCCTTACCAGGTTGAGAAAATTAATGTTGGTATTAGCATTAAGTCAATAATGAAACAATTTCAGTCAGGATTCATAACATTTTGAGTCGTCCTCGATGAGGTCCGGATCCGATATGGTCTCCTCTATCCGGAGCCGTCCGTGGGTGGTAGATCCACATCGTGCCGTCCATGAACTGTACCTGCTTGTACTTGCGAGGCTTGCTGGAGTCTTATCCAGATCGGAAAGAAACGATTAAGGCCGCGGCTTTCTCAAGCCAACACGTGCTTCCTCTTCGCCGCCGCTGCCACCGCCCATCGCATGTGAGGCGCTTGTGGGCAGAGGCATGCGGCACTGCCTCTAAGTCCTCATCCTCAGATCAGCGCCTTGCAGCTCCCTGTAGGTCTTTGCCTGCAGGGAGTGTGTTGTCATGGAAGAGAACGGCTAGCCTTACCCGGCATCGGGGCATAGCGACGGCAATGACCGAGGCGCCGGGTGCGAGGGCGATGGCAGCCGCCGACCTTCCGGCTGGATATTGGCGCAGCCCATGACGCCGAATCGGCTGATCGGAGGCTTACATCCGCCGCCGGCGCCGCCATGCCTTGTGTTTCTCTCTAACTGAAGTGAAAAGAGGATTGGATTTGTTTGGACGTAATAATTTAGGTCCTTATCGTTCATTCCTGCTCCCTATTTTTCATTCAGTTCTTAATTTATTTTTTAGAATAAGGTGACAAGCTTTACATAGAGACAAAAGCCGTCATCTCCGTTTAACAAGAAATAAAAAGTTTAAGCTGTAAAAGTCTGTTTATAGGTAAATAGGGGTAGCTTTGTTAATGATTTTAAGAAACCCAAGATAAACTGAGGTGTTAAAGGGAGGATTTATAAACCCATATTTTGTAAAAAGTGGTAGATGGAGATAAAGTAAAAGTTTAAGGGGTAAATAGAGCTTGGAAAATTTTAGGTTGTATTTGGTATAAGGGAAAGTACCCGATTTTTTAAGAAAGCAACATAAATCCCCGTTTCGAGAGTTTTTTTTTTGCTTGGTGCTAATTGTCATGGGAAAGTATTCTACCAAACAAGTGAAAGTTTCGATTTCGGGAGCACTGCTTTATAAAGTTTGGATTTTCATGGATTAGTGGAAAACAGTTTCTATTTTTCGACCAAAATAACTTTAACTTCTTGCTATAATTTTTTCCACTCTTTAGGGCTTTCCAAAGACAATACGCCTTATCATCCCAGCCTTTATCGCTTATTTCTGAGGAAACACGAGCAATATCACCATTGCCCCGAGTCATCGCTTTCTCCCCTCATCTGTTACTCGCTTGACTAACTAAAACAATTGATTAAGTTACAAATTATGTTATTAAATTAAAAATTATTTTAATTGAAAAAAACATTTTACACATTTAAAAAATATTTTTACTTATTATTACTTTAATGTTAAAAATGATTGACAATTGTTGATAAAGTATACTAATACAATGATAGCTTATGTCATTTTGCAATGATTTCCTCGATAATGTATTTTAATATCACACCCATACTCATATGAAAATGTTATTTTTCTTAGAATTACTTTCCTTATCAATCACTTGCCCATCACCGGAAATTCCATCACAACATTTCCATAGTAAAGTACTAAACGCAACTTTAGTTAATTCATTTTCTCAAACCTTCAAAATGATGGCTTGGAAAAGTTTCGGGAGAATTTATGTTTTTTGCAGACCAAAATTTTAATCCTTTATAAAATCATAATAATATTTATTTCTTATTTTTATTTATTAGGTTTTGGGTACTTTATGTTTTTTTTATAATATTTTATAAAAAAACTCATAATAATATTTATTCTATTTATGATTTATTTTTATTCTATTTGTTTTAAAAAAAATCAAGTATTTATTAGTTTGTATATTATTGTTGTTCCATATAGTAATATTAGAATTAATTTTGTAATAACATTAATTAATTAATTTCATTCTACAAAAATGAAACCCAGATAATACTAGTAAAGTAGAGATTTATGGAAACAATGGAAAGAATTTCTTTTGTAAGTTTCATGTAATTTATTAGTAAACAAAGTTATAACTTTGTCTTTTTATTCTAAAGGTAATTAGTAATATTACTATGTCAATTTTCTCCAACTACTTTCAAACCAAATACAAAACAAAATTTCCAAAACTTTCATTTATACCCGACTCTTGTCCCAAGCAATGTATATGAAACTTTTAGTTCTTCATTACCATACTTTTACTTTATAAACCTTTTTTAAAATTTCATCCAAACAAAACCAAACCATAAATTTATTATCCAATTCATATATTTTCAAACTAGAAATAAAAATTTGTGAACCTAAGCCATAAAATTCTATTATTAAATCTGCATACTTCATAATAAAAAAATAAAATTTGAATTATGAATCTACAACTAACTAATATTTTTTTTTTTTTTGACGATAGTGAAATTTTAATGGGTCCGCTAGATAAAGACAGTTTCAACAGAGACGATGTCCAATGTGGTGCATCTTCGATTACTTCGCCAAATCTAAACTTGCTTCACTAGTCGCTGTCACCCTTCCGCCAGCATCATATCAGGCCTTTACTTCCATTATTAGTTTTGGTTTTTTCTTCTCCTGAAAAACACAGTAATGTTGGGATATATTAAAAATTCAGTTTCAATTTTTGTAAAGACTATATGTTTATAACCTCGAATTAAGCAAAGATAGAGTTTAGGTGGGCCATTGATGCCAAGCAGCCCAGCCCATAGGAACAAGACAGGAGCAGGGTCATCCCCAGCTGACAACTGTATAATTTACTTGTTTGGTGATCACTTTTGAAAATAAATACTAAAAACGGAAGCTTTTAATTATTAAAACTGTTTAAATAAATTGTTTGATGTTAGGTAATTTGATGATGGCTCACAGGAAAAATTAAAATTTTTAAATAAATAAAGTAAAGTTTTTTAGTATGTCCTCTAAACTATAATTCTCTCATTAAAATTGATAAAAGATATATTAGAAAAGAGATTGTTTCTAGCTGCGAAGGAACTCTGATGGTTGAAAGAATAAATTTAATCCTACGGTTTTGTTACTATAGGTGTTTGATTAAGTAACATAGAAAATGGTGGAAAAGAAAATTTTTCCATAGAAAATTTTTCCACGGAAAAATTTTTTTTCCAATAAAAACTAACAACACACGTTGATTGGCATTATTTTCTAGGCGTGGGAAAATGCAAAATTTTTTCTTCCAAAACAATGATTTTGTTATTTGATTGCTTCAGTTTCCATGAAAGATAACATTTTTCATGGAAAAAGCCATATTTTTACCTAACTAAAAATGTTATTTCAATCCCAATAAATCATTGTTTAAGAATTTGTAATATATATTTTGTGTACACAAGAATTCAATCTCAAAATTGATGTCCAAATTTTTTTCGAGTAATAATCTATGATTAATTTATTATCGCATTTCATTTTTTAAATTATTTAAATTGTTAAAAAAATATTTAAAAACCAATGATAATTATTTTTATAGCCTATTTCTTAAAAACTATTTTAATTATTTCTTGAAAATATGTAAACACAATTAAGATGCACAGACATATATAAATTGACCGATATTTTTCATACTAAAAAATATTTTTATTTTCTTATTCATGTTCCAATGTAGTTTGAACCATTTGCTAGCTAAACTCTACACTTCGTATATTTTTTTTCATAAATATTTGGGATGTTAAATAAAACTCAAAATTAAAAATAAAATACTAAGCCTTGTACTTTCGGCTACCCAAATGCTATTTAATATAAAATCAATAATTTTTATTAAGTGATTAATCAAAAAATTATTCCTATTTTGGAAAAGCCAATCATATTAGACCATTCAAATAACGTAATATATACTGGAAAAATTTCTACTTAGTAAATAAATTTTTCAAAAACCTCCCTCTGATATGGAAAATTTTTCCTAGGTTGAGGTAGGCACCTTTTCCTGTTTTGAGGGAAAATACGGTCAATGTAATACTCCACAAAAAAATTTTTCCATTGAAAATTTAGAAAGTAACTGGAAACACTTTTTTGTGAAAATGGCCTAAGGAAAAATTTTCCACTAAAATTTTAGCAATCAAACAAGACCCTAAAAGAATACAAAGGAATGCAAACAATCCATAAGCCATTACAAGTTCATGGAAAGCTTCTAATCATGGACCATTCACCACACTGCTGCATAGATTTACAAAGTACATATATATATATATTACATCATTTTTCGGAGTATATATGAGTATGAGTATGAGTATAGGTATGCAATCCTTGATTTCAAATTAGGCTTAACAAAAGCAAGTTCGATTCAGCATGTAGAGTTACTTGAGATAGAGATATCAACCTAAATTCAAGATCCTTTAACCTGTGCAATGTCCATATGAAAAATGCACATGGAAAGCCAAAGAACACGCCTTTTCGGGACGAAATGTCGGTGCTTAATTATTTTTATTAATTTTCTTACCGAACCCGGTCCGCGAGCCGCGCGTGCGTGGGAAAGACAACACCTGGTGCTGATGGTGACCCTAAATAAATCTGCGGTTTAAGCTTGTGTTATACACATTTGTCAAATTTAGCAGAGAAGACTACATTTAAGGTATAAACTTGACTATAAGAGCTTCCTATGGTTTCATTTCATATTGATAGGCATCTAGGCTTCAAAGACAAGATTCTCTAATCAATGATGGCTTAAAGCAACTATTAAGAAATTTTTGAAATGAGATTGTACAGCTCATATGAACTTATTTGGTTGAAAGGATAAAAGTTTGAAGCAGTAAGTTAAGGTCTTACAAGGACATGCATTTAATATTGATATGAATACGAATCTTCATGTTAGGGTCTGTGCCGGGTCCTTTTATAGTTTAGAAGACATATATTATAAGTGCAAAGGGTGTACTTAACTTTGAAAGGAGAGATTACTTTCATTAAGAAAATAATAACAAATAAGTCCTGTAAAGAAATACTCCACATGTGTTTTCTTTTTTTTTTTTTTTTTTATTGTTGTTGGATTGGCTTGACATATGTAATTTGCACCAACCAAAGAGAGTGTTTGCCTTTTCTTTGAATAAGGTTAAGACATTCACATGGTACTTAATTAAATTATTGTCATGTGCTTCTTCAAACGAAAATCTTGTGGTGGTTGCCTTGGTAATACTTATTCAATTAATTGTCCTTTCTTTTTTTTTTTTTTTTTTTTTTTTTTAAGAAATGTCTATGTTATCACTTATCTCCGTATAGACCCAGTAGATTTAGAATTTCTAGTATAGAAACCCCGACTTAGAGTAATAGGATTTAAGTTACAAACCAAACTTGTAATAGAGATGCATTATTAAAAGTATGTGCCGTGGATTTCATGAGGCGCAGTGGAAACGCTTTTAAATATCTCCCTACACCTAACGTCTTTTTGCACCGAAGGCACCAGGCAACACTGGATGACACCAAGATCGTTGGAAATAAATTTCAGGAGGTAGATTGTCCTCGAAACATGCTCTACTCATTGGGTTTTAATATAATAATAATTGATAATAAATAATTGTGCGACATGACAAACTTATTTATTAGCTGATACAACTTTGGAGAGAGTTAGAATATTGATGCAAGAGAAAATCTCCACACAATTACCAAAATTATTGTTTGAATTCTTTTTTCATTTTAGTTCAAGAAACATTAAAACGATGTTTGGTTTGTGTAGACAGCTCTAAACGGGTGGCTTTCTAGAGAAAGCAGGTAGCCAAAAAGAGTTGTTTTTTTTTAAACTCCCTCCACGGCTTCACCATTGTGTATTAAAAGTCTCGGAAGTGGTGAAAACTTCAAACTAAGGCTATATATGAATGTCCAAATGAAAATACAAATAAGAAAAGAGATATATGATCACTTTATTGGAATTAATATGATTTGTTGACACTTCTGCAAAAATCCTGCTAATGCTTCAGAAGCATACAAACTATAAATCAAGTTCACAAACCAAAAACCAAGACAAATACTAACTTCAAGACTATATAACGAAGATATCTTTAATTTCGGGTTTCGAATTAATTAATATACTTATAGTAATATATATAAACTATTTTATTTTAATGTATTAGAGATGCTTTGAAAGTGTACGTAGCTCTCAGTCAATTTGAGAACATGCTTTCAGCTTTTAGGAAGTTGTGTGAGTATCATCACACAATAATGCTCCATTATATTATTATTATTATTATTATTATTATATTATTCTGTGACTGAATCTGCATGACTAGAAAAGTCATATAGAGTACTTTCTGAAACCATGCAATCTTAATTAGGACTAATTATGACATGACTAGGACAATTAGAGTCAAGACCCATGACATTATCTCCAACATGGAGCCTCACTATTTTGTTCTTAGCCGGAACGTGTAAGGAAAAGTAAGGATAATTCTATCAAACTCCTGTACATATTTTCTATATGTGATCATAAAGCACTGACATGGGGTGTCTGGTTTAAAGATTAGGTGCTGATTTTTCAAGCATAAACATGGCAGCATTGTAGCTAGGTTAGAAGTCCAATGTATTTATTCATGATATATAAAGATCAGTTGATTGCATTTTGCAAATAAAAAAGGTCAACAGGAAAATAGAATTTATTAAAAGACATGCTACAATGTACATTTATTAAAAAAAAAAAAGAATGATTTGATATAAGGAACCCAAAAGTAAAAAGCAGGGCGAAAACCATAGTTATTTATTTTATTTTTTAAAACACGGTAAATATCCCATTTGGTAAATCAGGTATGTGCATAAACATAGAGGTTAAAACTTAATAAACACTTAATGGATCCTTACTTTGACTGGGGTTTTTGTTCGATCTCGGATTTTCTTTGAAACAAGCCATTGGAGGTTTTATGCAAAATAATGCAATGCCACAAATCAAGATGCCGTTAGCTTATATTTTTCTATTTATTTAATATTATTATTATAACTCATTTTTAGTATTATTAGCTATTACTTATTTATTATTTTGAAGAGGTGTGGACAAGCTACATAAATTTTGAGTTTTCACTTAATTCAACGTTCATAGACAGGCATTGTACCACCTAGCGCCCTCATCTTGCGCCAATAAAGAGCATTTCAAAATCAAAACTTTAGAGATTTGTCTCGGCCATAAGAACATGGCGTATGTATGCCACTCAGCCTTTGTGTAACTTGGCAAAAATATTCCACATTCTCTATTATATATAATTTAATCAATATATATAATCTCTTAGTATAATTAGAAGCATAAATCTAATGACCCAAAGATGTGCAATGATGTGGCTTCTCCCCACTGGTTTCCATTAATGGTTTTATTGATCATGACATGATATATAATAACATGCATGCATAGTTTATCTTGCTTTTGATTATTGTTCACTTGGCCTGGACTTGGAAAATCACCCAATAATTGGTTCATCCTCATGAATCAAAGTGGAGATTAGTGCATCCACTCTTCTTTCAAAATAAGCAAGATCAATCTCTTCAAGGAAGTCTTTATTTGCATATATATCTATATTGACTAAATCTCTGTTGATGGTCTCCAGACCTTTCTTTATTAATCTTTAATATATAATATCTCACTTTACTCTCTCCACACACACACATATATATATTGTTTAAGTAGTTAGAAAATGTTAAATTTTTAACTTACTGGTGAACTTTCTCTTATTCATTAATGATTTTATCAATATGAGATGCAACAATAGTTTAGTTGAAGAAATGACTTCATAATAAAAAGAAAATAAAATTGTAACAATTAATTAGTGTGTCATTTTTCTGGTGACGGTCATCTAAATGTCTTTCAAAGCCATGCAATGCAAGATTGGCAATCATGCAATGTCACGCCAACTGCTTACCTTGACTAATCAATTTATAAATTTTTTGACATTTACTATAATTTTAGAGATGCATACTAATGACAGTGATATATATAGTAGATTGGCAAATCCTTGATCATGTTATTAAAATTCACCACCTGCTTTATTTAGTGTGCTTTCTAAATATGATTAAATTTTGAAATAAAAAATGAAAGATCATCCTTACTTTTTATTTTATTTTTTAAATTTATGAATTGTTCAATTATATATTAACAAAGTTTTTGAAAAAAACAAACTAGGCACATTAAAACCTCTATAAAACAATATTGTTGGGATTAAAAAAAATAATTCTTTTATAGTTCTAATTGAGGTGCTCTCTTTCTTTATGTCTTCTATTACAATTTATTGTAACTTGTTTACTAGTTCTTTACCTTATTTGGAGTTTTGGTCATGATTTTGTATTTGCCTATGTTCTTTCTTTTTTTAAGCTTATGGCTTATTCACTTTATTAGGAAAAAAAATTATTAAAAACAAACAAATATATATCAACAAATAATACAAGTAAAGCACACTGTTTAATTAAAAGAAATCTATATATCTTTTTGGCATGTTCTATGACATATAGGCAGCACCTATTTGTGTGGATAATTTGTAATATCAAATTACAGTGTTCTTTTGAACATGCCACATGCATGTAATACATATATCTTTGACAACACTCTTTGCGCATGAATTAAGTGACCATAAACCCTAACCCTAAACGAGCAATACTAATCACTTGCAACAACCTCGAACCTAACCCTAAAGATGCAACACTCCACATGAGCAACCAGGGGAACCTCTAGTTTACAACCATATTCAGGAGGAAGAAAACCCAGCTTTATAACCCCAACCCTAAATATCAAGGACTCCAGCCACCACCTCAAACCCTTATTTATTCACACTCTCATGCGCATGCAGTGATATGTCACCTCTTAGGCCCTGGTGCCTTGTTCTTCTTCTGTTTTGGTTGCATGCCCCACAAAGGCCAAAAAGCGGGTACAGTTTATTTAGCCATGATCAAACATAGCAATTACCTTCACAATTTAACTACGTTCAATGCAGCCCTCCCTCCAATACTCCACCACGTCACATGCTCACCATTTCTCTCTCTCTCTCTCTCTCCAATTCAAAACGTCAGCTGCCATGCTTGCGCCTCGCAAACCAACAATCTTTACTTGACCACCGCGTTTCCTCCTCTCTCTCTCTCACTTCCGGAAATGACCATTTTATGTAAAAATACGCCATATATGGAAGCTAAACAGAATCATCTATATGAAGGTTTGGCAGTTAACCAAGAAAGTCCGCGTTGTAAGATTTATTATGACTTAATTAAGAGTTTTCTCACTGCTTTTCCATCAAA
>CACTHL010000291.1:1542500-1747500 GCA_902712375.1 Dioscorea dumetorum | reverse complement strand
AAATACTAAGCTTCCTTTCTAACTTTCCCTCCTTACTTGAAAGTTAGTTGTGAGACAACCTCCATTAACAGTACACACACCAATCTTTGGTCTCCCACACTCATCATTATTCCATTGTGTTGGAGATATGCCTTCCTTGAGTTGAGCCATGCCACCACCTTTTTTCAATGCCCTTCAAAAAGCTTTGCTTGGAATCCATGCCCATTGTCCCACCTATTTATTGGACCCACATTTCATAGATGTTGAAATCCATGGATGAGGAGTGAGGACCCCCCCTTTCCCCTATTTCAATTGGGAAATGATCACATTTCATGGGCCCTCCATGCATTCTCTCTGTTCTCTTTTTACTTGAACTATTACTGTTGAAGAAATGGGACTCAACTACCCACAAAACACTAAAAAAAATTTTTAAGTGATTGGTCTCCTGACAATTAATGGTCCCTTGTGTGTGTTGTATTATCATTGTTATCTGACCATTAAGAAGCCTAAAGATAAGTCTAGAACTTAATATGGCAGGTTCACTGGACCACAAAAGAGAACAGAAGAAATATCAGGCCAATTTGGACTTCATTCTTAGATTCATCCAAAGTTCTTTTTGTGTTTTTGTGGCTTTTTTCTACTCATATCAGTGGAGAAGATCTAAATAATGTTGAAATAAATAAAGGAGAAGTAGACTTTGATATGGCCTATGAGTCTAGTTTTTCATTTGCACTGAGAAAAAAAATTGATGAATTGAATGGTTTGCTAAAGGTCAAAATGAGTCTGCTAAAACTTAAAAATGCCATTTGCTTTCAAATATGGCAGGTGGAAAGTTCTTCTCCACAAACATTTTTTCTGTCAGTAGAACTGATTTATAAAGTCCATACTCAATGAATCACTGTAATGGTGGCAATGATACATAAATAAATAAATAAATAAATAGTTACAATGTAGATCAATCACTGTGATGAATCAAAATTAGTTTGATCATCAATACCCAACAAGACATGTTACTGCCCATGTCTTATGACACAAACAGATGGATAGCTATTCATGTTCACCATTCTGTGTGGCATGGATGTTATATGTCAGCATGTCTCATTAATATAATTTAATGGTATAGTTTAATGCAATATATATATATATATATATATATATGATGTTTTGGCAGCAGTGGTCTGCTGAAAGGAAAGCATGAGGGGCATCAAGTCTAGATATGAAAATGCTCCACATTCAGAGCATTGAAAGATACTGAGATTTCTCTCTTTAGTTTGGGTGCTGTTCAAATGATGGTTTGAGAACTTGCAATGAGTCAATGGTGCTTGTCCAAAAGCGTGGTTCTGAGTTTTTATGATGGAAGACATGGGAGCATCACAAGAACCAAAGAAAAGTGAGATTGGAACAGAGCAAGTGGCCAAACCTTAACTTAAAACCAAATTCACAAAGTGCCATCATTCAGCAGCATCATATATGCATTGATATGTCATATGTGTGTGTGTATTTAAAAACTGATAGGTCGGAAAGTAATGAAAAAGAAGCCATAAATTCTCAATGTAAAAAAGAAAATTCGGAGAGTGCAAAGAGGGAAAGCAATAATACAGTGTAATATAGAAAAAGAAGAAAAAAAAAACAATTAAAAAAAAAGTAGTGTTATATCCTGGAATGAGAAGAAACTCCACTTAGAATGTGGATTCTTGTTTGTTGATATTATTCACAAGAGTATATGTAATTCATGCTTTCATAGATCCAACCCAACTTCCTAATTAAGATCAGGCCCATCTCAACACCTCTAATCTACAATTCTTTTTCCTCTTAACTCAAAACATTACCAAAATCCATCAAAAAAGAAAGGCTGTTGAATTTTGAAAACCTGTTGTGGCTTTTTCAATACAAAGAGAATGAAGAACAGCAGATAAATATATAAATCAAAAGATAAATATATAATAATAATAATAATAATACACTAAAAAGAATCAATAAATGAACAAATGGTCAAAGACACCACCACCTTGATGAACAGTGATGAAACATTTCTTATTTTTAAAGATTGTGTCAGTCTGGCAAAGTTTCTGGAATACAGAGTAGCTGCAGAAACATCTCAATTTCCATCTCCTCCATTTTTCCAAGTGCTTGAAAAGATGAAGCCTTTCCATGTGCTTCAATCATATGAGTGCATAAAAACCAATGCCCATGCTATTATTTTATATTAAGCCATGCAAATACAAAATAACTATAATAAGCTAAGAAGTGAAAAAAGAACACTTATCTTGATATATGAAAAAAAAAATATATAGATTAAAAAAACAATCTAGTACAATGATAACATGTGATGTGCTTCTTTATAGCATGCATGTACTGTGTCAATGGCAAACAGTAGGAGAGAATAGGTGGGTGATATGGAATCCATTAAGGAAAACTAATGAAAGAGGACAATGGGAAAGCACCTTGGTTGAATCCTCATCATAAAAGTACACGTGGTGTGAGTAATGAGTCCATCTAGACATGGCATCAATTCATCCATTTATTGTTCACTTTATGCTCTCTTATCTTGGGAATCTGCCTTTTTTTTTTTTTTTTTTCTTCTTCTTTTTTTAAGTGTTAGCTTCTCCTTAACTTTGGTTCATGTTGATCTTGTGGGTTTTGTTTTTAAGATATATATATACATATACATAATTTTTAAAAATATGGGCTGGCCACATCTCAAAACAATATACAGAACCGAGTTCTACCATATTTATATCCTCCATGAATTAAAATTTAAATTTATTTCTTTTAACAGAAATAACACTAAAGTAATATCGAATGTCAATAAACTAATCGTGTATATATATATATATATGAGTTTTTTTTTAAACTTCATCTTTTGATATACCTGAATTTCCACTTACATGTTTTCTTTAACATATTATTTGATGCATTTCTCTTTATTATTGATCAACAACAATAGATTCAAAAATAAAAAATTATCATACCTTTTAAAAGAAACATTGGTTTAAATGAATTCAAACATAATAGTTCAAATGAAATTACTCTCCACAGTGTCAGACACATGGGAGTATAGATATAACAAATCAATCTCAACCACCACAATTTAATTAAGGCTCATACGCATTTAATAATATACATTTTAAGATAACAACAAAATATTTGTTTTAATAAAATTAAAAATATATATATATATATAGAATAGATAGACAATCAATCATAAATAAAGGAATAATTAAATTTGAACAAGTTCTCACCAAGATGGGTCCCACTTTGCTGCACTCAGCACCCTACCTGCTGTTCTCAAAGGAATGATTTTTTTTTTTTTTTTTTTTTTCGGTTTTTCTGGCCAGCACTTGCAGGACCCAGTAACTGCCTTTCTCCTCTCTATTTCCCCCTCACCAGTTTCATCTTTAGAATGGCATCAAAGGGGATGGTGGTGCTCTGCTCTCCCTTCTTTGATCCATTCCTTGGATGATTCCAATTGGTTTGGGCTTTTTTTTTTATGCTTCTTGATTTGGAAATGTTTGTTGAAGTTTTCTTGACTTTCTTGTTTTGTTAGGTTGGTTTATTTCCCCTTTTTTTTTTTTTTTTTTAATTTTTGATTTTGATTTTTGGTTGAAAATCATGTTTGTTTTGATGGATTTGGATGGGGAGTGTAGGTTGGGAATCTGAGGAAATGGAAGGAGGGAAGAGCTGGGAGTTGGAGGAGGAGTTCCAGAGCTGTTGTGGTGAGGAGGATGAGTGGCAGGACAGTGAGGAGTCTCTGGATGAAGGGTTTGTTGAAGAGAATGATGAATTCTCTGTGAGGATGCTCTTTAAAGGAGTTTCTGTTTCCAAAGGTGAGGGTTTGGGTGCTGGTGTTTCAGGGATTGGTGTGGTTATGGAGAGGCCTCTTGGAGGTGCTGGCTTTCAGGTCCAGAAGAAGCTTGATTTCCTTGTGGACCATGCTGTGGCTGAGCACTTGGCTTTGATGGATGGCCTTGTGGAGGCTCTTGCTAATGGTGTTCAGAGAGTCTTTGCCTATACTGATTCTCAACAAGTCTATGATCAGGTCAAGAACAATTCTTTGTATTTTTTCCCCCCAATATTTGATAATTTTAATCTGTCTCTATCCTTTGTGACCCATTTGGAATATCATTTGCTTTCTCTTGCTATTGACTTTAATTCTGCAAACATGGTTATCTGTTTGTTTGATTGAGGATTTGCATGCCTTGTCCAGGTCTCTTGTTGCCTTCAATCATTTTGAATGCCTTGTAAATTAACATTATTGTGGTTGTTAGCTTTTATTGCCGACATTGTAGTTTAGGACAATCATCTATACAATTAGTTTCTAACATCATCATAGAGTTTTGCTGTGTATTAAATGTGGAATTATTTTCGGAGGAGCTACGTTGTTGATGGTTTCTAAGGAAATTTGACAGATTGCCAAGGCCGAAATACTCGAAGACCCGCTTTTGGTAGCTTTGGGGTTGAGAATTCTTGAACATGCTGATAAATTACAAGCTTTCAATTTAAAACTGGTTCCTAGCTCTGACCTAAAGCTGCCTCTCCAAATGGCTCTTGAAGCAACTGTCGTATATAATGGCCCTTTTGGGGTCTGCAGTATCTGTTGTGAGGCCAAGCAACAGTCAGAGACAATAAAGCTGAGTTGTTCCCACCAATTCTGTTATGATTGTTTGGTGATGTATGTCGAAGATGGTGTACAAACTTCACAATCTCCTGTAAGTTGCCATCAGTTAAGATGGGAATGATACATTTCAATCGCTGAGATCCTAATTGTTTGGCATTCCTGTCCAGATTTCATCTTTGATGGCAAGCTCATCGAGTCAGTCCACTATCGGTTGCATTGAGTGCCCGCAATGTCATACTCTTGCATGTGTTAACTGTGGTGCTCCATGGCATTATACAAGAACATGTGAGGAATATTATAATCTTGCTGCAGAGGATGGAGAAATTGATGATCCTGATTTAGGTCAGTTGGCTCAAAGTAATAACTGGAGGCGCTGTCAGCAATGCAGGCAGTTGATTGAGCTCACAGATGGATGCCACCACATGATCTGCCGGTATGAGCAACTGTATCCATTTCATGTTCATTCTGTCATTGGATTGTGTGAGGCAAAGATTATCAGATTGCATCATTATGATTTGTATAAAATTGTGCCGAAATTTATGTTGCAACACAATGCTATCCACATGCGACCTTTTCTTACAATAAACTGCAGAAGCAATAGTATTTTGTGTTCAAAAAGATAACTGTGGTGATTAATATTGTTTCTTTTAACTGTCAAATAAATGATTCTTTTCCCCTCTGCATGTATGCACAGATGTGGTCATGAATTCTGCTTCTCCTGCGGTGCCGAATACAGGGAGGGGTTGCAAAGCTGCCAATGTGCATTGTCAGATGAAGACAATATCGAGTATCCTACAAATCCTCCTATCCAAGAATCAGATCTGTGGGCTCCGGCGGTCATGGATGCATACTCGGAACAAGAGAGAGCTCAACTGGCTCTAATACAGAGGTTCCTGGCTGGAGGATTTGGCCTCAGTGACCACCAGCCCTGTCAATCACCGCCCCCATGTTCGGACTCATACATGGATACCATAAAAGATCTCTACCAACTGCCTTGGCTCGAGAGGTTCGTCTCAGTGATCAGTGATAGCTACCATGATGAACACATCCAATGAACAACAGCTTATTACTGCGAGGAAGATTTTTTATTCTGGAATAAGTTGTTTACTCTTTTCCGCTCTTCTTCAAATGATTCACTGAGGGCTTTTGCCACGTTTCATGGGATGAAGCTCTGAGTGGTATCAATAGTTTTAGTAATTTACCTGTTCTTGCATGTTATCCATCAATTACATGAGATATATCACCATGCAGGACATTATTTGAAAAGAAAGGAAAAAAAAAAGAAAGGTGAAACATTGTTTCTTTCAAACAGCTTTAGAAATGGTGGATGTTTGTGAAAATTTAATAGTTTTGCTCTCCCAATTTAAGATATATACTGGTGTGGTTTGATGAAACAAAAGGGCCATGACCTTTTGCTATTCTTATGCATCATAGTGATTCTTGGAAGGAAACAACAGGAAATTAAGGAAACTAATGCATCGGTGCTCACCAGAATGCTCTACTGAGTCATGAAGAGATGGTTTTAATGATGATAAGTCAAAACATTCATCTAAACCACCATGTTATATACCTTGTGAAGCATTGCTTCTGAATAGTTGACTGACAACTTGACAAGCAAGATGATGAAATCCTAAACACCAAAAGTCACAATTTAAGTAGGCAAATCTATTGGTGATGGTCTTTTCACACAAAATTAGACAAAGATGACTGTTTGAGAAACATTATACCATAACACCCCTGAAAATAACAATGAAACATAGAACTATGCTTCTCTGTCAGAACCATTACAAGCTGCTTCTATTTGAGCACCTTGCTGCTGTTAGCAAAAAATGAAACAATACACTCCCAACACAAGTTTCTATACACTAATCTTGATTCTGCAACTGTATACTTCACTTCCAATTGCTTTGCAACACTTTAGATTCACATGAAACGTTATTAGTTCCATAGCTTATACTTTGAAGGCTTGAAGCTGAAAAATCTGTCATCCAACTCTGTGGGCTGCCGTCTTTTCCGACTATGTTGTATGCATAAGATGGAAGTCTTGTTTCCCGCCGCATGATCTCATGACCCCTATCTTTATCAGCTGAAGTGTTCTTTCAAGCACTATGAGACTAGAAAATGTAGAAAAGCTATTACCGATAAAAATATCAGCTCTCAAGCATACCTCATAGTCAATAGCAGATTGAATGAGATATGGATACTTCTTGTAGATATCCCAGACCCCCAGTCTTTTTTTCTCAAAAGGAAGCAGACCTTGTTGCCATCCGCTTAATATTGAATTATCTTCGAGAAGGCTGTCAGCAACTGCAAGGTAGACCACAATCGGTTTCTGCAAGACACTGATTTTGGCCACTCTTTGAGTAATCTCAGTTTTATTGCTGCATATCTGATTGATATTAAGTCTCTGCTCCAATTTCTTACAATGGATCATCCAGTCCTTTTCTACTCTCATATGAACAGCAATATATGGCACAGATTGGATTAATGAGCCAGTAGTATGATCATGAGCAAACTTTTCGCTCCTTCCCTTAGCTCCTACCTCTCTAATCTTGGATATTACTTTAACAGCCTCTTCTTCAATCTCTTCAACAAATGACAAGCATTCAAAGATCTTTGCATAGTCTGTAACAGGCCAATGATCATGCCAGAGGAAGGGATTCTTTCCAACAATTTGAATGAGTTCAACCTTATCCACTGAGTCTTCCTTGCATTGCTCGAGTTGATGTAAATCCTTCTCCTCAGTCCACTTTCTTCCACTTCCCTTCTGAAGCTCAAAAGGCTTGGTTTGGTTCAAGAGGTCAGAATATCGACCCAACCGGATGAATCCATTACAGATAGTATTAAACCTCTCAAACTGGAAGATCTTATCAAATGCTACCGCTTCCAATAACTCTACCTCTTTGTAAAACAAAGAAGCACTCAAGCTAGGCATCAGCAGTGTTCTGTTTAATAATCTTGCTGTCAGGCAAGCCCTCGCAATTGCTATTTTCTGGTTGTTTAATCCCCATGCAATCTGAGGAACCTCCAAAAATTTGTCTTTCCTAACTGAGCTCTGAAAGGCTGGGTTTGCGGATGCCGCTGTCCAGTAAATACCTTTCTGCTGAATCCACCAAAATCCAGGGAAAGGATGAAGGATAACGGTTTTAAGTGCGAAAAGAATTAGTGCCAAGAGAACAAGTTTCCAGACCATTGAGTTCATGTTGCATTGTGTCAATTGCCTGCAATTTGGAAAATCTATTGACATTGAACTTAAATCCTTCCTCATTCCAAGAATCTATTTTCTCACAGCATTGCCATGAAAAAAAAAAAAAAACTCCAATCGAAAAGCTTCAATTGGGAATATCCAGTTGATCAATTCAATGAATTAATCTTCAGTAATAATTTCTCTTCTGCAACTGTGAAGAGGGAAACTATTATCAGAAACAAATTATTTTGAATGTAAAAGAACAACGAAACAATCTAAGGTCTACAATCACTTATTCAGCGCTAAAGCCACATCAACAAGACATCCCGATAAAGAGGAAACCCATAAGATCAAAAAAGAACATGAAAAAAAAAAAGGAATTGCATAAAAATCCATTATGCACGATTCATGTGAAATGGATATCAATGATCTTCCTGAAAAAGAACACAAGAATCAAGGGGTTCAGAGATGCATCTACAAGCAAACCAGAATCATCGACAAAATGTTTTCCCTCAGATCCGAACTCCTCTCTAGAAATCTCTACATAAAACTGTCCAAAAAATCATCATAATCATAATCATAATCATCATCATCTTCCTCTTCTTCCGTCAAAATTCAACAAGCAAACATATAGACATGATTGAAATAATGAATTTAAAAAGAAAAAAAAAAAGACAAATTGATTGAAGAAAATAATTGTCTGACAGAACAAATCCATGAGAAGATGAGTAGGAAAGAATCTCACAGAGGTGATTGGGAGGATTAGGAAACAAAAGGGCCCTCACAGCCATGGATCTGACAAGAAAAGTGAAAGATGGTGAGTAAATGCACAAGTCTTTTATTTTTGTAGCCATTTCTTGTTGTGGGTTGTTGCAGAGAAAAGATCCACCATTTTGCAGTGCCCCCTTCCGTCTTTCTTAACACTGTACAAGGTAAACATAAATAAATAAATAAATAAATATATATACAATAAATTTTTAATAAATTTTTTTATTTTTTGAGATAAAATCAAAAATAAAATCAAAGGTAAAGATAATAAATCCTAACCCATGCTCGAATTTTATTACTACTATTATTTTTAATAAAACTTGAATTTGAGGTTTCTTAAGTATTTCACATTTATTTTTTATAATGGAACTCCATGAAGTCTTTCGGTTTTATATAATTTTCTCGAAAAATTTAATTCGAAATATGGTAATTTAATAAAATTTGAATTATGGAAAGAAAAAAAAAAAAGAAGAAAAAAAAAAACCTGAAATGACAGCTTTGTGGGTCAGATAGTAAAGTTGGCTTTAGTATTCCTTCATAATTTTGTTGGACTTATTCTTGTGGGTTGTGGGACCCGGTAAGGTTGGCTTTGAACTTGTTTCGAAGTACACCCTTCTCTGCCAACTAACCCCCACTTCTGGATTGAATCGTTATCTATTGTGTCATACTATTGCTAGGGAAAAAAGCAATTATGGTGAAAAATGTTTTTCTGCTGGCTTTGAAGTAAATTTCTTCATTTCGTATGAAGAATTATTGAAAAACTGTATATCCATCATTTTTTTGATAGAAACTTCAATTTTTTTTTTTTTTAAATTGCAATAAATTGGTATGTTAAAGGGGGTTTGGTCCTCCGGCATTGGCGGCTATGATTTGGTTTGTGAGATTTTTATTGGCACATTCAAAATGCACTAGACATGATGATGTTAGAAGATTTTTAATGTAAAAGTGGATTCTTTATTGTGCGTAAGCCCACACATAACCCATAAAAATATATTGTGTTTTTTTTTTTACATTTATCATAAATAAATTGGTATAACATGTCCTTGAGACATGTTTATATCTAAATTACTTGTTTATTTTTTTTTAAAAAAAAATAACCCCTTACTCCAAATTTTAGTTTTTTTGGCCTTATAAAATATACAACTATTCATTTCTAAAAAAAAATTATACATTATTAATATTTGTAAAACACAGAAGGTATAAATTAGATTTAAATATAGGAAATTTTTCAAAAAAATTCGTGTGGTTTTCTGGTTTTGTGAAACAAGGACAAAAGATTTATTTTAAATTATATTATTTCTCCCATTAATAAATAAGAGAAAAACCGTCGGAAAAAAATTTTCAACATGATTTTATTTGGTTTTTAGATTTAATTTTTTTTCAATTTAATAAAGTTACTTTTTACTTGAAATAACAATTTTATCCCTAGGAGTTAATATTTTTTATTAAGTGAAAAAATCACATAATTTAAAAATAAAAAAATAAAAAATAAAAATAATTCTTTCTCTATTTCGCAAACCTATGAAATCACGCGGGTTTTTTTTTTTTTTTTTTTTGTAATTTTCCCCAAATATATAAACTCAAGATATCCAAGGGACCCAATGTTGAGCACACCACTCATTGTTGAATGAGCTCATTACTGAATATGCTCGTGTCAGTGGCTGGATGCAAAGCCTCAGCAGATTCGAGATTTTGTGTATTTTTGTGAGAAGCGATCCACAGTTGAGCATGGTCCTTAATTATAGACTCCAAGCTCACTCTGCCTCAGACTATCCTATCACAAGCGGCAAACCACATTCACAGCTGTTGTCTCCAAGGAAGAAAAACAGTACTGGTTCAGTTGCTCTTACACTTTTTTTTCTTTTTTCTTTTTTCTTTTTTCTTTTTTCTTTTTGACAGTAGAATCCATGGTTCGTCCTCTCGGTTGAGATTCTTGAATGACTCGGATTGCCTAAAAATAGTATCATATAGTACAAGCAATGCAATTGTACTCTTTTTGACTGTTTCGTTAAGTGCTCAATGAAGAATACAGAGAGACACAGCTCAAGAATAGTCCTTGGAAACTTTTTGACTACAATGGAGCAGGAACTGATAGTGATAAGCGTCTATTGCATCTGACTCGTGTGGGGTTTTTTTTTTTTTTTTGTTTTTTGATACAGAAGCCTTCTTATTTCACTGACATCCTCATTTATAGCTGAATAATGGTTGCACTACTTTGTATAAAATAAAATAAAAATAGCCGAGCATCTTTGAACATCTGATTCAATTTGCAGTGCTTAGTGTTCCTTTGTGTGTTCAAAGAATCATGAAATCCTCTCAGCTCTTAAATTTTCTGCTTATCAAGTCAATTTCACTGCGAAGTGGATGATTGCAAGTTACCCACACGATCAGCAGCAGACGAAAAGCAGCTCTTGTGCAGTCCACGTTATTCTGGAGAGGTCCTTTAGCAGATCAGTAGTTTCTTTATCAAACGGGGTGAACTTAGGAAGGCAATCTGTTCAAAAGGGATTCCAATGACATTGTTTATATCAGGCCATGAGTAGAGTAGGACAGCTTTGAAGATAAATCATGAAGAAGACAAAAACATGCATGCCTGAAAGCCTCTGCAAGTGAAGGAACACACCTGTTTGCTTGGCAAAATTAAGAAGTGATAATGATGCAAGAACCCTTTCTTCAAGTGCACGATCATAGTTTAGGCTCTCCAGCAATCGAGGTGCAAGAATTGAGCAGGCAAGAGACGTCAGCCTGTGAGCGCATTTGGATGAGGAGATTGAGCAGCTTATCCATGCAATTGTCACAAGGCATGATCGAGCTAAGTTTGGAATCCAGTCACCAATGCAATTGGATAGAGCAACTAGCAGCCTCTTATGGCCACTCGTCAACAAGACAATTGCCAGATTTCTAAGCCAGGCTTCAGTTGCCCTTTCCTCTTCCTCCTGGTGATTATTTTTAATGGAAAAAGATCATAGGTAGTAGACTCATGACAAAAATGGATATGCAAAACTTCACATTGACTACAATTATGAATGGGGAGTTCAGGATTTGTCACAAGAAGAAGCATACCACCCTTTGAAAATCAGTCACAAGCAACTCTCTGCTTGTGAATGAATCTTGAAGACCGTCATCCAACCCCGCTTTCTTCAACAACCATGCCTCAGCTGTGACCATTCCTGTGCTAGAAAAACGACCTGCCAGGAGCAGCAGAGCTCTGCTACACTGCTCCTGAACTTTCTTGTTATGCGAATTGCGTTCCATCACTGCTACAATGGCATCTATCGCTTCTTCTCTATACACACTGTAGCGCAAAGGATCTCCCTGCAATATAACTAAAATATACAAAAGTCCAAAGCAATAAAGTAGTTTACTTACGAAACCCATTAAAAGTATGGTGAGGTAATGGTACCAGAAGATCAAGCTGCAATAGAATGGCTGCAGCTAGAGGCCGTTGTTCTGTTGGAGCTTGTTGGAGGTATACCAGAAGAATGTGCATTGTGTTCAGGAAACCCTCCTTCTTCAGTTCCTCCAGAAATTTAGTGATTTGTGTTCTTCTGCTTGGTACAAGGTCATATCAAAATTACTTGAAGTCTTGAAAATAATTGGGTTTTGATATCTTACAAGAAGGGAATCAGTTTTTTTTTAAAATGTATCATAGCCACTAAAAGATGATTTTTATCTACTAGGAAACTAAACAGATAACAACATAAACTAAAAAGCTAGTAAAACGTTCGGGTATACCTGCTGAGGCAGATTAATTCTGCCAACAAAGAAAGGGCAATGCCGTCAGATTTCAATTGATTCCCTTGTAGGAGCTCAATAATTGAAGCCTTATTTATGCTAGCAGCCAAGTCGTCCCTACAGCTCCCTTCTGCTTGGACACATGTAGCCAGAAGCGAAGCAGAAATCTTTCTCTCATGGTCCTCACCAATCTCAAGACTTCTGATCAACAAGTCCAGACCACCAAGTGCAACCAATTGCTTCCCATTCTCTACATTTCGATCCACATCAAACCCCATAAGAAGCTGTTCCAAGAAATAGAATGCAGATAGTTTCGGAGTGGATTGCACACTAAACAAGGTCTGTGGCTGATCACCGCATTCTAGAACACGCAAGACAGTGGGCATCCAATCTGGAGATAGCATCTGCTTCGCCTTCGGTTTCAGCATATATAGCAGTACCGCTCCTTTCAAGCATAGAGTGTCACTTCTCAAGAGTCTCAAGAAAATCTCAAGCTGTGGATCTGCATTGAGCACCGCTTGTCTGTTCACTTCATCCATCACTACCAATTCTGCCAAAATGGACATTGCCAACACTAGTGCCTCATCATCTTTAGAAGTAAACAGTAAATCTAGAATTCCCTGGATTACTGAGGAATTTGAGAGTGCTTTCTTCACGTGAGAGTCACCATGTGAGTCTAACCAGGCTTTGGCAACACAACGGATTGCGACTTCACAGTAGCTTAGGCTATTGGAGCTGGAAAGCAAGGTAATGGCTTGATCAAGGTCAGGCAGAGGAGCAGTTTGCTTTGACTTGGGAGGGGTGGTTCTCTTTGATCTGGCAGATTTATTCTTGGCAATTTCAGTTTCATGGACCAAGAATTTATTAGAATGATTCACGCATGAATATAACCGGAATGAATGCGATCTGCGAGGCTCTGGCTTAACTTCAGTGGGTGGCTGTTGTTCTGCAGTATTAGAATGCCTCTGAGGAAGCCCTTTGTTAATCTGTCTATTCAAACAAGAAACCAAAACTTCAGGACTCCCTAAACTTGCTAGCTTATCAAGGATAAAAATTTATGCAAAAAAACAAGATAACATGAAAGGGCATGATCAGCTCGAATGCTGAAAGTTAAAATCAGCTAAAGATCTAAACAATACTAAGCTTCCAGCCTTCAACACAATAATCAATCCGCCAGATTTTGATAACATGAGTGGAAATGCATTTGCTGAGGAACAAGAACAATTGAAAGTTAAAGATACAAGAACTTAAGCCAAGAAAATTATTTACTTGATTAACTACTATAGGAAACAAGGAAAAAAGATTGGCAACCAGAATTAACCAAATCCGGTCTACCTAATGCAAATTCACATGAACAGAGATAAGAAACAAAGGGAGAAGAGAGATGGGGTCTCACGTGAACACTATCTTCAAGTTCGCCATTTTTTTCATTCAAAACCCCTTCTTTCTCTTCATGTAATTTGATCATTACTTGATCACCGATACCATCTCTTTCCAATGAAGAGCCAAACACAGCTTGATACCTATGCAAACAAGAAGGCGAAGTAAACAAACAAGGATATAATAGCTTACCAAGGATAAAACAAACCACAAATATGCAGCAAAACAAGAACACATCTTGCAGATCAACATCTTTGCCAAGTAAGAAGGCAAAGTAAACAAACAAGGAAATAAAAGCATAACAAGGATAAAACAGACCACAAATATGCAGCAAGACGAGCAGGACACATCTCACGATGTGACATTTATGCGAAGTAAGAAGGGAAGGTTGGGGACAAAAGCAAGGAAATCAGATCATCACAGCATAAAAAAAAAGCCCCCACAAATATGCAGAAAACAAGAAGAACACATCTCACGCACAAGCCTGCATTTTTAGAGCTGGAGATTGCCACCATGGAAGTCATCTCCACCAGCTCCATACTCTCAGGTCTTGAAGGCAAAGGCACAGATGGAAGTAGAGGAGCTTCACCACCGACTGTGAGCCATTCCTTGTAATACAATGCGAACCTCACAGTGCCAGCATCCAAGGAATCATTGTACACCCTGCTCAGCATCTTCAATCTATGATCCTTCTCCTCCGCATCCCACCCAGAGACAACCTCCTCTTCCTTTGCATACCATACCTTAAGATGCAGTAAATGGGGAAGAAAGAAGTGCTCCCAAAGGTTTGGCAATAGATTCCTTCTAGCCAAGAAGGGTGCGTCGCAGAACATCTGGAGGAGATGCCTTGAAGAGAGCCGGTCATTCCTCTCGATCCGGTAAACGAACGCGAGGTAGAGCTGCGCAATGGCCGAGAGGTGTGAATTGAGAACGCCGCAAGTGAACCCATTCCTCTTCGACCTAGGAGAGTTCAGAGACGCCACAATGCTCAGAAGCCGGATAGAGTTGCGCAAGGATCTGATCTTGGATTCCTTGGAGCCGGGAGGGTCCCCGGCCAACCGCTCGATGTTGTCCATACCGAGCTCAAGGTTGGTGAGCACGGCGTGGGCAGCCCCCTTGCTCACCGCCAGGCATGCCATGCACCGCTCCCGCACCCTCTCGCGGAACTCTCCATCTTTCGAGAACCTTCCGGCATAGCTGGACAGGATCGAGACCACAGCTCGGATGGCGACCTCATCGATGAGCGGCTGCTCACGGTCGTGGCTGGGGTTCACGGAGGAGAAGCTCGGCAAGTCCTTCTTCTCGTAAAGCTCGACGCTTCTCCGATTGTTGCAAATGGTGACCGGTACGAGAGGAAGGTGAGGGGCATCGGAGGGCTTCGGCTTGGACCTGCGAGGCTTGCGGCGTCGGAAACCTTCTTGGACGAGGAGGTCTTCGAGGGAGGAAGCCATTGACGAGCTTGGAGCATCGAGAAGGGAGAGAAGGAGGAGAAGGGGGTTGGTTGAAGACAAAGGGGATTGGATTTGCTTTATTAGAGAAAGAGAGAGAGGAGAGTGTATGTGTTTTGTTTGGAGGGAGAGAAGGGGTCTGGTTTTGAACGTTGCTTTCTAGTTCAAGGGAGCGAGGGAACGCATTTATTTGCTATTTTTTATTTGATTTTTATTTTTAAATGTTTGATTTTTTTTAATGTAATATTTCAATTAAAATATTAAATTTATGGGAACAGAAGGTTATTAGTAGAAAAAGAAGAGAAGGAAAATCTAAAAAAATTAAAACTGAAAAAAAAATGAAAGATTTTTTTTTACAAAATCAACAAGCACAAGATTTTTAAGGGACAAGAAAGTACAATAATGCATTGATTACAATAAAAAAATTGATTGAGCTAGTTGCATTGCATTTAATCTCAAGCTTACTAAAATTCCCTCATGCGGTAGAGGATCATAATCTTTTGCTTTATATTTCTAAGGGAACTCAACTTTTTTCACAAAACCAGCATAACTACCAATGAGTTTTGTAGTCCAAATGATAGAAATCCAAGTTGTTTAAATTATTTTTTTTCCTTATAGAGTTAAATAAATAGTTTTAAATTTAAATTTTTTTATGTATATAGAAAAAAAAAATCCTACTTTAAAAAAAACATTCACGCTCCTTCCTAGGTTTGAAAAACCCAGAAGGCCTCATATCTTTATTACTAGTTAACACATGTCCCAACCTCACAAAACTTCCAAAATAATATAATAATTTCTGCTAATTTTCCATATGTGTTAATTTTATGATGTGTTAATTACCGAAAGGGTTGATAACTGCCAGACAGCATTTTTTGAGCGTCATTAACAATAGATTCCACAAGGAACATCCAAGGACAAGAAACACCTGGATAGTCATGCCAGAAATCATTGTGATAATACCCAGAAATATGAAGGTAGATACCCTGCATCATATCCAACTTGGACATGTCCCTGTTCTCTAACTCTTAATTGGAGCAAAGAAACATTCTCTCTGTAACGGTAGTCTGAAAGTAAAAATATATACTTTGCCATTATTGTTCTCCAGGTGACACGGCAACTTACTTGAATGAATTTTACCTTTTCTATTTTTTGAAAAAGTGCTTGCATGAATGAATAGTACTATATGTAAGAGCAATAATGGAATCTATCATTTAAATAACTGACAGCTTTTCTTTTTATCCACATAACAGTGGCTTCCCGTGACCATACAGCACATACAACTTGCTTTCCCTATGGACAGAGTCCATGTTCCCAGATCAAATTGCAGTACTTTCTTGCGGTAATATATAGACAAGCACATTCATCATTTCTGTATTAATTTTATTTATGAGAATGTTATGACAACAAGTGTTTAAAATGCAATTGCAAAAAATCCCACTTGGACAACAATGTATATTATATGTATATGTGTCAGTTGATTTACAACAAGGTAAGCAGGCAAACGAAACATTGTGAGCTCTTGCTGTATATTTATTTTTTGACAGGCTTTGACATTATGTTACTTCACTAATAGTTGATAGATATGAGGGGTATTAGTAAATTGAATCAAATTTGATTTCACATGCAATGGAGAGATTCCTATAGATAATCAAGAGTTCAGAAAGATATCTTACGAGGAAAGGTGAACCTTGGTGCAAACAAGTTAGTAGGTGTGGCAGTTCAAAGAATTTATTGAAAGATGAACGTCTGGTCTAATGGAATGACAGCCTACATTGCTCTCATTCTTGAGATATATAAACAACAATAAATAAGTCTCCACAACTATTGTGTATTTGGCATCTGATAAGGTTGATGCCTACCTTAGATCTGATTTTATTTAAGCATACCTTGGATTTAGTAGTAAATTAATCAGGAAAAAAAACACCTGGCTGCCAACTGCTGCAATATTTTGAGTACCTTCAAATGAGGACGGAGATATGAGACAAATGAAACAATTATTAAAACAAGACTGGTGTGGCTTACAACATGCATTAATTGCAACTAACTGGAGAAAAGTCAAGGGCGTGTTAATTTGGGCATAAGTGGCGAGAAATGAAAGAAAATAAATTGACTTCCTCTACTTCTGATGTTCGTTTTCTTTAAAGTAAGGGAAGTGGGACTAAAGTGAGTTTTAAAGGTTTTAGTTAAAATCCACTTTGGTATTTTTTCACTGAAGTGGGAAAAGTGAGTTTTTTATAAAATTTACTTTCTCCACTTTCAAAGACATTTTAGAAGTAACACCATTTACATCAAAATAAATACCATAAGTGGGAAAATGAACACTTTATGGAAAAACTTCCTAAAAAATGAACACAAGAAGTGGTGAAAGTGATTTAGGGAAGTGTTACTTCCCCACTTCCTCATTGAAGTGGAGTTCAAACAAAACAGAGTATTGTATGATTGAGAGTATAAGGTCATGCAGGAAAATTATTTTGTGGAAAGATTTACATTTCAGTTGCTGTCTTGAACTGGGAACTGATATCCATTGTCTCTGAGCTACCACTTAAAAAAAAACAATAAATCTATTGAATTTTGACTTTATAGAGGAATATATCAAGAACAGTATACTGTAGTGGTTGAGACTCAAGAACTCTCATTGATGAAAGAAAACAGTATGACAAAAAAGAAAAACATAGTATGCTTTATCAGGCATGGCCCATGAAATAACAAATCTAAGTAATCCAGTATAGAAAGTAACCAATCCAAGGAAAAGATCTTGACAGTCAGTTGAAAATACACCTTTGTTAGTGATCAATGAAAGGTCTCTTGATTTTTCTTTGAACTAAAACAATTCAGGAAAATTGTATTTGATTTGACTGTGAATTCGATTTCCATTTGTCCATGGAAATGGCCTGCACACACCAATTTCATAGAGTATCTTGTGGACATTTGTTGCTGTTTTAGCAGAAGTTTAACTGACGAATTGACCATTCTCTTGTGCATAAGTTTGGCCTTCCTGGGATAACCACCGAAAGAACAAAATAATAATGATAATAATGAGACTACATATATGCACCCTGCAAATCAAAATCTATTCCAAATTGAGTTAAAGAGTCAATAAGATGGCTGCATTTCTAAGTTCTCAAAAACATGACATGAACTGACAAATGGAGGGTAGTCAGGGAAGTAACCCACGAGTCAAAAGCTTTACAATTTGAACAAAAATTTTAGAAACCAATTAGACTAACAACAAAGTTTGAGAAGCTTGTCCCAAAAAATGGATGGTCAAAGTTTGGAATCCATCCAATGACCAGTATATGCAGCCACCTTTATAACTAACAAAAAACCTGATTTGAGTGAAGTCTTCATATCTTTTCATTGAAACAGACTATTTGGATCCATTGTTGTTCTTCAGTTTGCATCCTAATGTCTCAGCAGACTCGAGGGCTTTGCATGGGAGCTGCCAAGTTACAGGAGGTGTGAAGATAAAGAATGATCTTTGTTCATTATGGGCAGCTGCAGGAGAATGTGTCTCTTAGGTCTGATATTTGATCTATATATGACTAGAATATAGCAAAACAGAAATGAAAATGGTTTCCAGTCATTAAATCTCACAAGATTTCCAGCACGCAAGTATCAAGTTGTTTGAGTAAAGACACTATCTTATTATAACACGTGAGATGGAAATATAAAATAGGGGAAAGTTTGGCAGGAGAGATGACCTGGCCAAGATTCCAAGTGGCTGAAGAACCAGCCCTGGTTGTCCAGTCTAGAGGAAAACAATGATAAGTGATTATAGAAGCAAGGCACAACACGCCATGGATCATCATCATCCTACAGAAGAACAGACAAATTATAGGAAACCAAGAGCAACATAAAATACCAGAAAAATTTAAAAAAGGTACTCCTGGCAATTGTTCTCATCCAATGAATAATTGAACACAGATAGGGAACCATTAATACAGCAAAAGGCATGGGGCATCTTAACTCACTGAATTGGTTACATCATTCACAACCGAGCCATGCTGTGATTCCTTTCCTTCCCTGCAGTATCCCAAATTTCAACTTTACAGATTCATTCAAACATGCCAAGTCGTAGAAAATAACATAGCCGCTTTTTTTATTACTGCAGCAAAACATAAATCAGGACTAATTTCCAGTAATCTGATAATTCTATGGATTCATAAACTAGCAAATCTAAAATTCAGTAAACAGTTTTATTATAAATTGCATAAGTAGATTAGACTTTCCTATTCATCTCCAAGTAGGACCTGATTCACCAAATTAATGTGTCACAAAGCATAGAGTATGAAAGACTAAATCAGATCAAAATAAAGCAAGTATATGAAATTAGAATTTCACAATTATTGGCAAGCCACTATATCATTATACAAAGATACAGCTGGAACTCACAACTAAAAATAGAAATAAGAATTGACTAAAGGCTTCCTTTCCTGTATAAAAATCACAACTAAATCACAGCCTGAGTTTAGAATGGCATATATATAGAGATAAGAATAGTTTCGAGTATTTCTAGATTTCTCTTTATTTTCTAAATACTTGTATTAAAAAAATTGATTAAAGGCTTCCTTTCATGTATAAAAATCACAAATAAACATCAATCACAGAAGAATGCAAACCAACAGCTTTAGTACATCAAAAGTTTTAATTATTTGTAGCAATTAACCCCAAACAGTAATGAACCAAAGGTCTGCCATGATTCATTAGAATTGAATGACAATCAGTTGATCATTTTAATATGATAATTGAGAAAAAGACATAAATATTCATAAAATTCATCAAGTGTAACCAGGAGAGGATCAACATAAACAAATGAAAATGGCCCACAAAAATGGATTAAAACTGTCAAAAATATGAAAAGATATTCTTAATAACATTGGCAACGGAGATCAGGTTTCATCACAATCTAAAAAATTCCCTACGATTTACTATAACAATTAAACCAAAAAAAAAAGAATCAATTGAAAGAAGCCGGATGACATTTGATGGCAATGCAAAGCAAGCAATTGGGATAATCCAATGGAAACTCGTCAATTTAGCTTTCTTACTCTTATTCATAGGTGTTGCCATTCCTCCCAAATCCCAAGGATTGAAACCCTACACGGTAGTGCACCGTGATGATATTGAGAGATTATTCACCCCCGCTCAAAAAGCAAAAGAGCATTTCATGGGAAACAATTTTCCGCGAGGGAAAAAAAAATCGAAAAAAAAATTCGACAATGAAATTCCATTGCCGGGATTTGAACCCGGGTCGCCTGGGTGAAAGCCAGGTATCCTAACCGGACTAGACGACAATGGAATTGGAATATTGATGAGAAATTTAATTTTATATACTTAATATTTAAAATAAGAATATATTCCGCTTGATTTATAAATTATTTATTCATTTTTTCTTCTTCAACGCTGATGGCATAGTTCATCGTTCAAACATGTAATGTTATACATAATTTCATAATAAGCTGAGAGGTGAAAACAAATAAATTCATTTCAAAATAATATATCTTTTTATTAAAAACACCAAAACTAATCCAGTTTTTTAGCAATATTCAATACTAAAATTCATGTTTAACAAAATCAGGAGAGGTTAAAAAAGGATTGGATAATCTTTTTTTCAATTCAGATCTCAAAAATAAATTTAGATATACAAATTTATGCACTAATTTATATATGGTAAGCAAACAAGTTCAGTACAAATAAGGTAAGTAGATCCAAGTAATCGCCCACCACTTTATTGTAACAAAACCTTTTTGGATACGTAATTATTAAAGTCCAAATAGACTGTTACCAAATAAAATTGTGATTAAAATTTGGAAAATAATAATTATAAATGTTAAGGGCAAATCAGTAAAACGAATATTTCCGTTGGACATACTTTGATCTATAAATACGGGCCAATGTCAGTGCTCAGACCGCAAGAGATAGAGAGAGAGAGAGAGAGAGAGAGAGAGAGGAGGGTTTAGGAGAGCAGCCATGGAGAAGGAGTACGTGGCCCGATTTGGGGAGGAATATGGGTACCCTAATGCTCCCAAGAACATCGATGAGATTAGAGCAACTGAGTTTAAGCGATTGCAAGGTGTTCTTTCCGTTGAATCCTTTTTTTATTCAATTTTTTGATTTTTTGTAACGATTTCTTTGAATTTTTAGGGTTGGTTTATCTTGATCACGCCGGGGCTACGTTGTATTCGGAGTCGCAGATTGAGGCCGTCGGCAAGGATCTCACTTCCAATGTGTTTGGAAACCCACGTATCTTAGTTCTTTGATTTATTGTTTTTTTTTCTTTTTCTTTTGCTTTATTGATTAAGGTTTTCCTATTTTGTGGAATTTAATGTGATCCTTGTTTCTTTGACTTAGATAGCCTGAGTGATTGTAGCACTGCGACCTCTGATATGATTACCGAAGCTCGGCAGCAGGTATTTCTTTCATTGCTTTATAAATCCTAATTTGATGTTGAAAATTAGCTTTTGTCTTTATTTGAAATCCTTTTCTTGGTTGAGATTTTTTTAAGAACCTTTTTCAATGAAGTTTCATTGGGTCAAGGAAAGCTTTACCTTTTGAAATTGAAACCCATCTTGTCTATTGCCTTTGCACATCCCTTGATGAGGGAGGAGGAAGTATATCAGTATATGCCATTTGTTTTCAGTAAACCACTCAAAACTTACTTACTTTCTTATTATGGCTGTTGTTTTACCAGGTTCTTGACTATTTTAATGCGTCCCCAAAAGACTACACATGCATATTTACATCTGGGGCAACCGCCTCTCTTAAACTTGTGGGGGAAGGCTTTCCTTGGAGCAGAGAAAGCTGTTACATGTATACAATGGAAAATCATAACAGTGTCCTTGGAATTAGGGAGTATCCTGCCTACTTATGATGCATCTTATATTTAAAGAAAATCTCTACTCTAAATTGGCTGTCTTAACTGTTATCTCTGTGTGGACTTCTGCCATTATTTATGCTTCTGAAGTTTTTTTATTCCCTTTGAATTGATAGTGTTGAAACCAAATTTTCATTTAGGGTTTTAGCTAAAGAAGGAAGCTATTATTGCAGATTGTTCTCTTTAGTTGTGAAAGCAGGTTTATCTTTCTTATGCACCTTCATTCTGTTTGAACATTTACTCTGTCATTTGGTTCTCCTTATGAATCTTTAGATTTGCTCTTGAGAAAGGAGCTACAGCTCTTGCTATTGATATTGAAGAGGTTGAATACCCAAGTATACAATCCAAAACTCATGAACCCCGTTTTCAGTTCCTTAAACATTCTTTGCAGAGAAGAGCTGAAGCCAAATCTTCAAGCAGTGATTTGAATGGTAACTTTGGATGTTATCTTTTGTTTTTGCCATTTAGTGGCTAGAGTTTTTTAATTTCCAATGTTGAGTGAACACTATATTGTTCACCTTCCCTTTCAAGGCTTGTTCTTTTTTGTAGTACATGATATGTTTAACTACATGTGAAGTTGAAATGTTAGGATGCAGGTGCATTTATTATCTATAGATTCCCAGGATATGCTTTTGGATCTTGCTCAACATAATGGTAGTCTAGAGAAACTAGTTCTTTGTACCTTCAGCTATGTTTCTGTTTTTTCAGAAAAATTCTTTGATGACACTGTTGTTGTTGAATTGTTTATATGTCACAAGGAAGGTCTCACCTCCTTGTGTGGGATGTTGAGGTTATTTAGCTATATTGTGTTTTATTTTGCAGGTTGCACCTACAATTTGTTTGCTTTCCCTTCAGAGTGTAATTTCTCTGGCATGAGATTTCATCTTGACTTGGTGAACATCGTCAAAGATGCTGCTGGAAAAAGTTTTGGAGGACTTTTGCACAGCCAGTAAGTTCTGGTTCAAATCATATAAGTCTTTGTCACAAGATATTGGATCTCATGTGTTGTGCAATTCAATTAGCAATAGAGTTTGAAGTTTTGTTCTATTTGTAAGCTACCATTATCTCCCTCTCCACAAAATATTTAGCATTGATGAAGATCACATTTAACATCATGGTATTTTTTTGTTTTTATCTAGAAAAATGAGTATAATAGGTTTCTAACAGATTTTCCAAATACAAATTCATAAGGTGATCTATCTTTCATGAGTTTTAAATTCACCCATAAGACAAAAGCTTTCATGAAATATTTAGAGTGTTTCTGGTAATTGAGTGATCCTTGTCAGCTTTAGGCTTCTTTGATGTTCATTTATTATGGCTAGTTTCTTCCTTTTTTTGTTTGTCTGCAATTCATTTAATCCTTGTGGCATGTAAACTGTAGGTTTTTCTTTTTTGTGCTTCCTCTTGATCAACATTACTGATTTCCAGCAAGTAGTGCTGTTTAGGCATGTTGACATCTTCACTCGCCCAAAACCTAGCTTTAAAATGTAGTTGGTTGTTTCCCATGGGCTATTTTTGTTTAATTTGTTTAGTTGCGATTAACTTTGCCTGTAAATTTTTGTTTTCTTGAAATTTGAAAAGAATCTCAACACCATGTTATTATTTGCACTATTTTTTTCACATTTAAATGCAGGGGATCTTGGATGGTCTTGATAGATGCTGCTAAAGGATGTGCAACTGAGCCTCCAGATCTAGCTAGGTACCCTGCTGATTTTGTTGTCTTTTCTTTCTATAAGGTATATTAAAATAAATATGTTGATCCCTAGAAATTCTGAGTAATCCTTTATTTATTATGGCCTCATTTTTATTTTAGTATTACTTTTCTTTCTTTTTAGATATTTGGCTATCCAACAGGTTTAGGGGCTCTCATTGTTCGAAATGGTAAGCTACTTTTTTGTTTCTATAGAAGTTGAATTTTCCTTGATGCAATGCATTATAAATAAACAAATAAATAAACAAACGATTCATTGTATATTATTATTGATGTTGAGTGATTAAATTTCAGTAGTGCCCTGGTTTTCGTGTGCTTGTGGCTTCATGGATTCCCATGTGTGGACCAAGCTCCGCTATGCAAATTTGCTTCTATTATTATATTATCTTATTTCTTGTGTGGGTTCAAAATGTTTTTCTTTGTAACTACCTCAAATTTCATACTTATTCTACTCTATCTTCGTAATGCCTATTTACTTTTTTCACTGGAAAATTTTTAATGCATTTTATGTTTTACTTATGAATAGTTCATTCATATGTTTATTTTATCCAATTAGAAAATACTGGCATGCTTGATTGGTTATTAACTATAGAATTAGTTGCTTTTCATTCAGCTTTCTCGACAATGTAATCAATATCAGTCTTTTTTCTATTAAATGATAATTTTTTTGTTTTCCGTTTCTTCTCTTCAATTTATATTGCAGAGGCAGCCAAGTTTCTGAGAAAAACATACTTCAGTGGAGGTTTGTATTTCCTTTTGTGCTTTCCTGATCATCTAAGGATATATATACATTATGTTCCTGACTTTTGTATGCTCTCCTCATATTACAGGCACAGTCTCTGCTTCCATTGCTGATATTGATTATATCAAAAGAAGAAATTCTATTGAACAATTACTTGAAGATGGCACTGTCTCGTTTCTGAGCATAGCATCAATTCGTCATGGCTTCAAGATAATTAATACTCTAACTCCTTATGCTATTGATCGGTATATTTATTCTTAGCTGTCTTTCCATTTTATGTAGTGGAATACAAATGCATACTCTGTTTTTGCATCTTTACTGTTTCCTTTTGTCCTTACATATACACAACTCTGAGTATATTCTTCTAATTTCCTTCTTGTTTCTCAATAAAGCACTTTAAATGATACTGCCATTCGTCATGCATAGCAATTCTCAGTATTGGAATTTAAATCATAAATTGATTTGCTTTCAAGATAATTAATGCACCAAATCCCTGTCCTATTGGTTGATATGTTTTCCTATTTAGTTCTTACATTTTTACCATTCCCTTTTTAGAGTGCTTTACTAGACATCTATACAAATGTCATATATCCTTCTTACTTGTCATTAAAACACTCTATATGATACTATTATCCATCATGACTAGTAATTCTCAAGATTAAGATGAAGTTCATAAATAAATTTAGGCTTGTATTTTTATCAAATTTCCAACTAATTGTGGGCTTTATGTTACTGTATGTGTCCAAGGAAGTGTAAGTTCTTTGCAATTTTATAGGTTTACAGCACTGGTTCAAAAAGCTATTCTTATTGATAATGATATTGACTGTTGTGGACCATAACATAGAGTCTGTTATAAAATTGAGCTTTTCATCAATCCTTTACCACTCAACATCGAGGATATTCCAATTGATGTCGTTTGAGTGTTTCTATCTCTATATTTGTTCTTTACTATTTTTTTTTTCTCGTCTGTGCCTTTTCCTTTTCACTTTGGTTAAGTTGCCTTCCTTCCTTTTAAAATTGTATAATGATGATAATTGTGACTGGCCAATTCAACTACTCATACTCCCTGTGGAAGGTTACCTATATCTGAAAGCCATGTTAATTGCTTTGGTTCTTGTCTTATATCTGTAAAAGTTCTCACATTGTCATTTTTCTCATGAAGCCATACAAGATCCCTTGCTAGTTATGTGAGAAATGCAATGATAGACTTGAGGCATGAAAATGGAAGAAATGTTTGCAGACTTTACGGAAGGGACTTGAAAAAGGTCAGTTGTAGTTATAGAAAAACTTGCATCCTTTGTTTTTTCAGTGAGTATTAAATACGGATCACTCTTCATGCTTACATTTAGAAAGTGTTATATGTATAACAAACCTGTCCATGGTTCTTTTACATTTTCTGTGCAATAACCTTTTGGGGTAACGATATATTGCATTTAGTATTATTGATTTCCAGTTTCTACCGTAGTTCTATCTTATATTTTTCCTTGGTTGTGACTGTTTGATGAACTCTGTTCTCTTTCATGGATTTTTTCTAGTTGAGCCTTTGTAGAGATGTCTGGGAAACTTTTGATCTAAATCATGATGGTATGCATATCTATGGAATTCTGAAGTTATAGAATAAATTACAGTGAATGTGGGTTGGAAATTACTGGAGAAAGGGTTAGAAAAGAACTTTCTTCTTTGTTCAAAATTGTTTGGGAAACTTTGAAGTATATATATCATGTGGCCTTTAACTCTTCATTTATTATCTCTTGGAACTAATTGTGAAAAAAGCCCCATGAAATGTCTTTGGAAATATTGATGTTGACATGCCACCAAATGGAGGACTTGTAGCTGCTAAACCAATCTACCTATTGCTTCAAAATAAATTTTGATTTTTTGCTGTTTGGTTCGTATGTTTTGTTCTCAGTAGTTTGATGGCACAGATAACTTGTACACCAATAAACATAAGCATATACTTGTAGCTAATTTGCTCCATATGCGTCATCCTATCTTCCCACTAGAATGTGCACATGAAGTCCCAGTTGAATTTATCTAGATCAAGCAAGTAGACTGTTTTGTAATCATATTGTTGGTTTATATTTATTGCAACGATCATCTCATAATTTTATAAAAAAAAAATTAGGTATCACCGTGTGATGTGGGTCCAACAATTGCGTTCAACTTGAAAAGGGCAGATGGATCATGGTTTGGATACCGTGAGGTTGAAAAAATAGCTTCTTTGTCTGGCATTCAACTGCGGGTAAGAAAATTGACTTTTTTATCTGTTATCAGCCGATATTTCTGTTTTGCATTTGCCTGTTTTCCTAGTGCCATTATTGCTGAAATAATTAAATGGAATATAATGATCTTGTTTTTGAAATAATTGATTTATTTCTTGCTGCAGACAGGTTGCTTTTGTAATCCTGGCGCATGCGCAAAATATCTTGGTCTATCTCACTCTGATCTCCTTTCGAACATAGAGGTACGATGTGGTATTCTTTTTCCCGAGTTGTCTTGTATTGCATTTGCCATTGAAACCCATGTACGAGAATTTGGATTTTCATGATTAAAAACCTTTCATGAGATTTATGCTTTTCAGGCAGGACATGTTTGTTGGGATGATTATGATATATTAAATGGAAAACCAACAGGTGCTGTTAGAATATCCTTTGGTTATATGTCAACCTTTGAGGATGCTGAGGTAAAAGTTTTATCTTGATCTTTTTGTGTTGCAGTTGCTTCTTTAGTGATTGACCAGACCAGTCACTGCTTGTTTCTATTTTTTTCTTTGTAGATTGCTTTTCTATATGTGTAATTAATTTTGCAAAGTAGGAAACATACTCTTTTACGAGCATAAAATTTTATCATATTTTACTGAAAATATGGTGGTGTCTTTCATCTTTAATACTGTATGTGTAAAATTTATCCTGCCGTGAAATTTATAAATGGTACTACGCAAGTTCTAGTAGTTATGTGTGGATCATGTTGTTGCTATCACATACTATGGGAAGTCCCTCAAGGCTCCATCTGTTATGGCAACAATGTTGGAAAAGTATAAACCTTTAGTATTATAAATTCCTATTCAATCTTCTTGTGTTACAAGATTAGGATATATTTTGTGGAATTACTTTGTTGAGGGACATAGTCAATTTAACATTTTAGCAGGTAATAATAATTTGTTTTGTTTGTGTTATTTTGTTATTTTGTTCCTCTTACTATATTAAATTATTTGCCTACTGATGGGGTTTGAAGATCACATCCTTTGCATCAGGGGAGATAGTGAATTCAACACCTTAGCAAGCAATGATAAGAGGACTGATTGTAATTATGCTAACTTTTGTTGGTTCATAACTTTGAATTTTGAATCTAATGACTTTCAGGTTGAAAATATAGAAATTTTTATCACTGTTATAAATGTATAGTAACTATTATTTTCTCTAGTTATTGTTTCCTGATATGAGAAACTTTAGTTTTGTTTACATCAATTATTGTGTCTGTTTTGCAGAAATTTCTCCGATTCATTGGAAGTTATTTTGTTATGAAACTGAAGTTTCTGGAGGATAGATACCTATTAAGGGCAAATGAATTTCCTTTCATAGGTAAAGCTCCTTTTGTGCTTAATGTCATTTTGTGTTACGACTGCCATGTGAATATTGTTCTGGGGTTAATGGGCTTGTGATGTGAATAAGTGATTTTACTGTTTTAAGATTGGTCTAGGATGCAACCCCATCTTAATGACACTCAGTGATTGTGTAAAACTGTTTGGCATGTAGTTAAGTTGGAATGGAATTGCCAAATTGTTATGAATGTTATTTTTCTACCTTGCACAAAAGTGTTTAAGGCTGTAAGCATAAATCAGATTTTATTTTATTTCTATATTTTTAGAATCTAAATATTTTTGAGAATAAAATATGCTTGGTTGTCTTTTAGACCATGAGCAATCACCTGAAGTTCAGGAGCATTTCATACTGGTGGAAATTTCTACCTGCATATCAATTTCTCATTGTGGAATGTGATGCTTTAACTTCATGTTTATAATGAACTTAGAACTGCATTGATGTATAAGATATTGCATGCCTGCCCTCATAGTCATTATGTATTGGTATAACTGCAACCGATAATGCTTTCTGAAATGATTTATATTGCATTCCTGCCTTCATTGTGGTTGTGCCTTACTATTAGTACTTTAGCAAAACAACCATTTAGCTGGTTATACTGTGATTGGTCTTTTTTTTTGTAATTGTATTTCTGATTCTACAGAATATACTTTTGTTATTATTCTCTTATGCTGGGTCTGTTACAAATTTTTGGTTACTATCATTATCTATTCTTTTCTTCTTTAAAGCAACATGCAATTTTTTTTCCAAGTTTTATTCAGTTATGTGTGAACTACAGAAACTGGAGGGAGGTGTTCGCAAACAAATGTTCATCTGAAATCCATCACAATTTATCCTATAAAATCATGTGCTGGATTTAGTGTGAGCTGTTGGCCCTTAAGCAGTACAGGTATGTTTCTTATTATTCTGAAAAATTTCATAAGATCAAAATGATGACTTGAACTAATTATTCACCACGATTAAGATTTCTCTGCTTGGTCGGAAAACTTGTTTTTTGCATATGTTGTTATTCTGCCATTTTGCAGTATGCGTGCACTGATCATGCAAATCGGTTGTGAGTTGTGTCTGTTTATTGATACAATTCTTTAATGAAATTCACATAAATTTGTTGGAATTTGGCTATGCATACCCTGGAAATAATTACCATGATTTGTTTGAATGATTTGCATTTGAATTCTAAATTTATCAGTCTGCTTATTGTGTTGAAGATATTTAATCTTGATAACTATAAGTATGCTTCTTTGGCTTCTGAGGATTGCTTTTACATTTTCTTTTATTGGGAGAGAGTTGAATGATGATTGATAAAGAAAAAGAAACACTATTTTGAACTTATATCAATTGGCCATCATGTTTGACCTTACCAATAAGATAACATCAGGGTGTTTATCTTGACACTTTTTTTTTTAACAAAAGCATATATTTGGTTTTTATGGTTGATAAGCTGGGAGTTGTTAAGTCACTTGATTATATTTATATTATTTCTTCAGTAAATGTGGGCCAAATTTCAGATGTGTGGTGGTTTTGAGAACTGAAACCTAATTGTTTTTATTTTGAGCTCATATGTTTTATGTCCCACCATATTTCAAGATGCGATATTTGATCTATACCGCTATGCTTTTCCATAGTTGTCATCATCTTCTTTATGCTTTAGTAGTCCATATGGTAATAAACAAAGAATATCAGCACAATCAGAAAATTAACAATTAGGGATTAAAGTCTTACTTTGGAAGTTAATTAGATTTATGCTTCTAATGCCTTCAAATGCTTTAGCAGGTCTGCTCTATGATCGTGAATGGCTTCTGAAGGGATCAAATGGTGAAATTTTGACTCAGAAAAAAGTTAGTATGGTGATCAGGAATGCCTTCAAAAAGTTAGTTTGTAAATAGTATTTATGTTTGTAAATACTTCCTTGTTTGATTGCATTGCGATCATCTTTGCCATCCATGTTATCTAATGCTTGTTAATATGCAAACGATACCTTTTACTTTCAAAAAACTGTGCAGCAGACTGAAGAAGGATTGTTCTCTTTTCCTTTTTAGTTGTTCTGCACTTGCAGCTGAACTTGGCTAGCAAATTTCTACTTTTTTACTTATAGAACTTGTACGTTGAGGCATTTACGGATCTGTTTGTTTCTAACAATCCTTTTTTTGGGCCTTTTTCTCTAAGTCACATCTTTCATAAACAACTGCAGAGACTTGATGCCAAGCTTTGAGCTGCCCCTTCCTCTAGTAGATAATTATAGTTGGTTAGTAACTTGGGCATTACTGGTTATGATTGATTGGAAGCTTCTGCCCTTGTTTTACAGTTTGAAATGGATGACTTACCTCTTGCTAATTGAGGCTGAAATTTGAACTCATCCTTATTCTGTTTGCAGGTTCTGGAAATGTGTCGCATTGAGGCATTCGTTGATTTAGAGCAGAGAAAACTGCATGTGGAATCACCACGATGCAATGAGAAATTGCAAATATCTCTTAATGAAAATGTGGAATATGGTTTAAATGAAGAAATGGATGTCTATGGCCAGAGGTATCATAATTTACTTCTTTTAAAGGCCATATTATATACCGTTTGAAAATTATCTTTTGTGGATGCATTTGTGGTTAACAAGAGTAATTGACTATGTTTCTGTCCATTAATTAATTGAGATGTTGAATTTGGAGTGTAGCCTGTTTTGCCAAATCTATCCATTACCATATCTGCCACCTACCTGTTCTACAATTGAATACCAGAATTTGTGCATGCCCATATCTACGAAAGTATAGTGTGAGTGATGTATAATTGCTATCATGTACAATCATTATGTTTAATTTTTGTATTCAAAGTTATTGAGAGCAAACCCATCTCTTATCACCATCACCACCAGTGCATCATCATCGTCACCACCACCGCTATCACTTTCACTGTCCAGCATTATTTACATCAATAGCTGAATTCTTGAAATGTAAAAGGCACATGCCAATTTGTTTCCTTCTGTTGTATAAAAACCTTATGTATATTCTCCGTTTCGATCATTTCAAGATTGGCATTCCATCTTTTTTTGGCTACAGAGTGCAACCTTTCACAAACACAAAGAACTTTGATGTGGTTTTCATCATTTGCTTTTCTTATTTTTTTCCTTTGTCATGATATTTTTTTGCGCTAAACCACATTCTTGGCTAATCATGCTCCTATCGTAATTCAGAAATTATATAATGCTTTGTTTATCAGAATACCAATGTATACTGCACAATATGAAAGTCGTTAGTTATGATAGTTTTGTTCATCTTCCTCATTGTAATGACTTATTTCAATAGGCCTATGTACTTTGCAGCATTTATTTGATTTTTTTTTTTGGATTTTCATGTTGAACTAGATATAAAGTTCAAACTTATGATGGCAAAGTAAACATGTGGTTCACCAAAGCCATTTCTCGCCCCTGTACCCTAGTTAGATGTTCAAGTTCCAACTATTGGCGCTGCTTGAGGAAGGGTGGAAGAGAAGACCTCTGCAGAGATCTACAGTGCCAATTAAATTTTGTAAACGAAGCGCAGTTGTTACTAATTTCTGAAGATAGTGTCAGTGACCTCAACAACAAATTGAAAAGAGGTATGTTCTACCCAACTTTTAATCTTATGGTAATACATATTTTACCTAGTTTTATCCAAGTAACTTGATATAGTTATCTCCAAAACAATCTAATCAATTTGTTTGATGAATTTAGTTATTGTTCATTGGCTGCCGGCCCTTACGAGTTAATATATTTTCTATAAAAATTGTTTGGCAGATCAATTTGCCAGAAAAAATGATCATGCTATATTCTTCATCTTTTGCAGAAAATGCTATGTTTATTATTTATGGTTTTATAAGTATGACATTCAATAGTACGTGATTTTTCCATTTTGATTGGTGATCCAATGCTTAAAATTTTGGAACTTTGATGGTCCTTTTCCTGCTTATTTAGAAGGGCGAGTAAACGCTTGTAGAAATCTATGTTGATAGATATAATTATGGGCCTCCTAATACGACGCCTTTTGCAAATTAGCTGCTGCTGTAATTTGAAATTGAGTGTTTTTAACATCTATTTCTGCACGTTCTGCATGGTTACACAATTGGAGAAAAGAAGAATTCTACTCCTTGGTTGGGCTTACTATAGCAAAAATAAGTTGGAAGTTATAGAGGGGTTCACTAGGCTCTGAATTACAGTATATGCCTTTAAGCTGTTACTAAAGACTGCATAGCTTGTGATCAAACTAATAAAACTAAAAACTTGATGATCAACTTAATCAGGAAGATTTTGTTCATTCAGTGAGAAATGTTGATTGTTGGAAATTAACTGACTTGAGGAGTGCAGGCTTTTTATTTTTTATTTTGATTTATTTATTCTATGTTTCCTCTTTCTGACAATTGACAATGGAGAGACATATCTAATAGTATTCAAGAAAAAACTGAAAAGTGACTTTTAACTTAAATTTAGAAGAGAGTAAACTAATTTGTGGCTCAACCTTAAACTCCCATGTCTTCATGTGTTCTTGTTCTTTTAAGAAATGAACTAATCAAAAGTTGATTTCCTCTGCTAGCAGGCAGCCGTGATGTCACAACTGAGTTTCATGAAACAGCTCTTATAAACACAATGAGATTCCGCCCCAATCTGGTTATTTCAGGAGCAAAATCATATGCAGAAGATAATTGGGCAAGTGTTCATATTGGAAAATCACATTTTGTTGTAAGTTTTCCTGTGCTCCTTTTGTAATTTCTAAACAATTGAAACTATATTTCCTTGCAAGTTTGGTGTAACAGCTGTCAGCTTTTATTTTATATTTTTATACCTAATTTTTTCTTTTAGTTTGTACGCAGAATAACTAATTTTGAAACATAGATTTAGGGCCAGCATTAGATACAGTTCTATATAACCAATGATATTGAAATCTAGATACAGGATGGTTAACATTAGGTACAGTTCTACCTAACCTGGACGTATAGCAAGTGATAATGAAATCTAGATGCAGGATGGTTCTTAGATACAGTTCACTTACCCAGGTACATAGTCTCTGAAATTTAATTCCTGACATAGAGGCTGCCATTAGATACGGTTCTAGACAAACAGGACTTGTGGTCTTGAATATGCATGGCGTCTTAACACCATGTGAGAAAAGTATTTTTGCTGAGGATCGTTTACTCAATATGATATTTTTGACTGGTTTTGTTATATTGACCTTTAAATATATAATTTGATGTTTTAAATTATTGTGTATTGAAAATGACAAATCTAAAGATCTTATCCACTAAAGTTCTTGTTACCTCTATAATAAACTTCCTTTCATGATAGGCCTCAGTTGGACAGCAAAAGAAAATAAAAAACTAGGAAGACATTTGTCACTTAGTTGGCATTTTTTTTGTAGAACCTGAAAATGACAAATATCTTGAGTTTGCAAGAAGTGAAGCTCCTTCTGGACATTAAGATATATGTGTGTGTGTGTGTGTGTGTGTATATATACGTAAATTATTCTGCATTCTATCACTTCCACTATTTTCTGCGTTAAACGTTCCAGTGCAGAAACTAAATATATTCATTTTCAGTCATTAGGGGGGTGCAATCGATGTCAGATGGTTAATCTCCATACAAGAAATGGAGTAATCCAGAAATCAAAAGAACCATTGGCAACTCTGGCTTCATACAGGCGTGCACAGGTGTGTATAACTCTGGCTTCATCTGAAGAGTTTTGTTATTTTCTTATATGAAAAAGTCACAATATCTTCAAACATAGAAGAAAAAAAATTATTGAGGATGGACTTCTGTCTCTAATGTCACACTACTACGTTTGCCTGCCCTCCCAAATTTTTGCCTAAGCATCTCAACACTTTAAGCTGAAATCTTGTTTATGTGCTTCGCAAGGTCAAACATAAAAGAAAGTTGGGCAAGGCTTTTCTACAAGAGTACTGTTATTTTGTATGAAATGTGTTTATCAATTTCCAATTCATTGATAACCCTTAAGTTTTCCTCAATATCACTGAAATCAAGATGAGCTGATAATTCTACTTGGCACACAGATTGTTCTGATTTTAGCATGCTTTATATGCCAACTGCTGATTTTGGCACCCTGTTTTACGGAAGCAGGGCAAGATCCTATTTGGTATTCTGTTGAGGTATGAGAATGACAATATAGAGAATGGGAAAGGAGACCATGAAGAGAGCTGGCTTCAGGTGGGACAGGAGGTGATTGCCCATCCATTACAAGCTAAACATGACACCTGATATGGTTATGATATTTATTTGCATATTGTATACGTGCGAATATGAGAATAATGTACTTTTTATCTACTTGTTTGTCTAATTTACCATCGTACAACTTAATAGTTGTGAAATGTCATGATGATAATGTTTACAAAGAATAAACGGAAAAATTGCCTCGTAGAAACCGTATATATCTTGGTTGATATTCAACTTGAAATCTTCCCTTTTCTTTAAGGTGTATCTTATTTATCTCTTACTTGCGCAGGTATTTGTTGTTTTATTTATTATTATTTTAATATATATATATATATATATATATATATATATATGAACGAACCATAGACTCGAACACTTCACCACCTTTGGTATGGTAATGATGGTGCTTTGGTCTTTATCCATCTCCGAAGTCATCCTTGCATGTGAACCCCCAAATTGTAAATGAAAGATCAGCTTGAAAGGGATGATTGTTTTTTCTTTTTTATCAATTGAACGTGGATTAGAGGAGTATATACACCAATGGCGCTTCTCGCCTATTCGCTGATAAAATAAAAAACCAAATAACTCACATCCAGAAAACATTATGGTGTTCTACCTGCGCAGTTGGTTGCTGAAAAGTAAAATTTTGTTTTCTGGAATAAGTTGTCATTAAAAATAATGATTTTTAAATTGCATAAAAATAATAAAACAGAAAATTAGGGCCCGATCGAACGAAAGAACGGAAAACTCGAAGAGATATTCTTTTTCCCCGTCTAAAGACTGGAGTCTGGAGAGACTCAAGCGGAAAACCTAGTTCTTCAATCCCAGTTCCTACTCATCCTAACAGGGCATGAAGAATCTAAAAAGCTTTAAATCGCGCTCAAATCGTAAATGAAAAAAAATAAAAAAGAAAATCAATGATGGCCTTCAGAGCGGCAAAATTAGCCCTAAGCCGCCGCTGGGTACAATCATGAGGCCATGTGGGAGCACCAAGCGAAGGAGAAAGAAAAGGAGAGGGGTAGTAGAAGAAAGAAAGCGAGAAGAAGAGAACGGATCGAGCGGCGGACCGGGGGAATGAGATTCAGATTGAAAACTATAAGAATCGCATCATATGAAGATACATCCAATACCATCAGACATCGCTTGGTTGTTCTCATTTCCACACGTCACCCCCCGCGTTCGCCGCTTCAAGAGCCCCTCCCCCTTCCTCTCCGCCTCTTTCCCTCTGTCTCTCTCTCTCCAACTCCGGCGGCGCTTCCCCCAAGCCTCTGGCGAGTTCCAGGTGCCCTCCTTATATACTACTTTTAAATTAAACATAAATTTAATTTCAAAGAATTTTGTCAAAAATCGATAATTCATTTTTTTAATCAATATTAATATGGAAAAAGAAAAATAGCTGCAGTAATTTGATTTTGTAAATTAAAAAAAAGTCCCCTTTAATCTATATTTCAAAATTTTTTATAAAAGTTGATACTTTATTTTTTAATCAATATCAATATCAATATCAATATCAATATCAATATGGAGAAAGAAAATTAGCTGCAGTAATTTGATTTTATAAATTATATAAAAAGCGTCCCCTTTAATCTATATTTTAAAATTTTTTTGTATCAACAATGGGCTTGGTCCAATATTTGAGTGATAGGACTTTTCATCATTTGTGTCTACTGAAAGAAGTTTACTCTCTTATGGCACTGAGAATATCTCAAGATATGTTGAAATTAAAAAAAAAATGTAAAAATACATTAATTTATTTTGAAATTTTAATTTATTGACTAAATAAGGTGCTTTTATACTAACATTACATTCGCTACAGTTAAAATTATATATATATATACACACAAATCAGAGAAAAACAAACTCATTAATGACAAAAAAAACTCCATGAACTTGAGGGTAACTCCATTAACAAAAAATGTCTACAATACTAGTCATAGAAGAACCCTGCACCGCATATGCACCAATTTTCAACAAAATTAAAAAACCTCAATCAATCAATCCAAATTTCTACCATAAATGCTCTCTGAATGGAATGAAAATTCACTGAGAAATAGCATGAAATCGTAAAAGAAACAAAACAATTCTGCAAAACAAACCAACAAAATGATATTAATATGCAGAAATAAATCGTTTATTGAGGTCTACCCTCTTATAGAGCTCAATATTTTATTTTTTAAGGATTATCAGTCAAAATAAAAATTGCAAAAAATAAATTAATTTATTTTGAAAATTTTTATTTAATGACTAAAAAAAATTCGTTCATTTTGATTTATAAAAAATATTTATTTATTTATATACTTTTCATCTCCACAACTGATGCCATAGTTCATCATCACACCATGTAATGTTATAAATAATTTCATATAAGCGGAAAGGTTAAACCAAATAAATGCATTTCAAAATAAAATATAGTTTTCCAGTTTTTAAGGCAAGATGGAATACTAAAATTCATGTTTAAATCAAAAACAAAAATCCAAAAAGATTAGATAACCCTCTTTCCATTCATATAAACTAAGATATTTAAATTTATGTATTAATTTATATATGGTAAGCAAACAAAGTTGAATCCAAATAAGGTAAGTAGATCCAATAAGTAATTATTAAGCCCAACGTAACAAAACCTTTTTGGATAAGTAATTATTAATCCCAAAGTACCCGTTACCAAATAAAATCGAGATTAAAATTTGGAATACAATAATAATAAACGTTAAGGGCAAATCGGTAAAAAAGAAAATAAAGCCGTTGGGGCATCTTGAGAACTTTACGTCCCGGCGGGTTGAGACTTTGATCTATAAATACGGGCAAATGTCAGAGTTCACACAAAGAGAGGGAGAGGGGGAGAAGGAGAGGAGGGTTTAAGAGAGCAGCTGATGCGATCTCCCTCCGGTCTGTTAGATGTATATATATATATATATATATATATATATATATATATATATATATATATGTCTTTGTATATTTGTATACCGTATATGGTGCATCTTTTTCTCTATATGTAATCATCTTCTTCATGATCAATGCAGTCAAGTGTAACATACCAAATCTCAATATTAACATGGTATCAGAGTAAGGTTAACTTCTCCGGCCACCTCCGGCCATCTCCGGCCACCTCTCCTCCGGCCAATCGTCGCTGCTGCTCCCTATCTTCTTCTTCTCCTTCTTATTCTCTTAACTCACCACCAGCCAGCCACCACCTTCCTTCTTCTCTCAACTGACCGCCAGCTCGTCAGCCCTCCACCACTTTTAGATCATCGGACCGGCTCTCCTCCACACAGCTGCAGCCCACTCCCAGCCACAGCCCGCCAGCCCGCCACTACATTCTCTCAAGCTGCCATCCACTGCCACTTCTCCACCCCGCCCACAATTCCCAACCCATCACTTTCCTACCACCGCCAACTCACCACCACCTCCAAACCACCACCTTGCCAACCCAGCCGACTGCAGCCGCAGCCCGCTCCCAGCCCGCCAACCCAGCCGCCACCCACGCCCAGCCTGCTCCCAGCCACCGCCCGAACCTCCAGCATCACCCGAACCCCCAACCCGCTTCGTTGAGCTCCGGCCAACCTCAAAACGCATGCACAGACGGCACAAGTTCCCAGCTTCACCATGTTTTCCGGCTGCCTTTTTGACTCTCATCACATGCTGACTGGAAACTTGAATTGATTCCAGACCAGCACCCTATATTATATTCTATATCTATATTATATTATATATTTATTAAATAAAAAAATATGGATGTTTACGGTCTTAGTGGTGTTCTTTCCGACACTCGTCAATGACACTTCCAACATTCTGACGTGATCCTTGACGGCACCAACTATATTCCTTGGCGATTTACAGTCAAACGGATACTTGACAGTATTCGTGTTCTTCGCCATGTTGACGGTATTCGTGTTCTACTCTCATCTGTCCACACTTCAGTTGCAGGCATATTATGATGCTACTTGGGCCAGTTCCCCTGATGATCAAGTTTCTGTTACTGGCTACTGTGTTTTTCTTGGCTCTTCTCTTATTGTTTGGAAGACCAAGAAACAGGCGACTGTTGCTAAGTCCAGTGCTGAGGCTGAGGTTCGTGCTTTAGCTTCTACTGTTCATGAGATACTCTAGCTTCGCTCTATCCTTCAGGATTTTGGTATGCATCTATCTACTCCCACACCTGTTCATTGTGATAGTACTGGAGCTCTTTAGATCGCTACTGATCCGGTCAAACATGAGTTGACCAAACACATCGGTGTGGATGCTCACTTCACCGATGTCATGTACCTACTCAGTCTGTGTCTCTTCATTACCTTCCCACAGAGGTCTAGGTGGCTAACTTCTTCATCAAATCCCAGACGCGTGACCAGCATCTTTTTTTGTTATCCAAACTCAAGATGTACGATCCGACTTGAGTTTGAGAGGGGATGTTAGACGTATATATATACATACGTATTTGTATATTTGTATATTAATCGAGATGTTGAATTTGGAGTGTACCCTGTTTTACTAAATTCTTCCATTGCAGTACATCACCTACCTGTTCTACAATTGGATACTAGAATTTGTGCATGCCCACATCTACCCGGCTATAGTGTGAGTGGTGTATAATTGCTACCATGTACAATCACCATGTTCTGTTTTTGTATCCAAAGTTATTGAGAGCAAACCCATCTCTTATCACCATTACTGACCCTGCCAATACATCATCATCCGCACTACCAGCACTATCACTGTCATCATTCCAGCATTATTTACATCAATAGCTAAAATCAGAACAATCTAAGTATGACATCCAATAGTACATGAATTTCGCATTTTGATTGGTGATCCAATGCTTATAATTTTGGTAGTTTGATGGTCTTTTTCCTGCTTATTTATAAGGGTGAGCAAACACTAGTAGAAATCTATATTGATAGATTTAATTATAGACCTCCTGATACGACCATTTTGGCAAATTAGCTACCGCTATAATTTGAAAAAAAATTTACAACTATTTTGGCAAGTTTTGCATAGTTATACAATTGAAAGAAAGAGGAATTCTACAACTTGGGATGGCTCACTATAGCAAAAATAAGTTGGGAGTTTTTTTTTTTTTTTTTTTTTTTTTTTTTTGAGAAAAGGAGAGCTACAAAGTAGCTAAGTAACAGCAAAGTTCAAAAACGAAGTCCTAATATCGCAGCAGCATCTATCAACCACCCGGGCAAGTCCATCCCTCTAGAAAACAATGATTTTTGCGGGTTTTGTCTGCCGTATGTTGCCAAAGCATTAGCTGTAATGTTGAACTCCCTGCCAATGCTTTCAATCTCCAGCTCCGACCATCTCATCATAAGACCTCTTATGCTCCGCAAGGTGTCCGAGATTCTCCAAGTGACATAGCCGTCCTCTCGTTGTAAACATGACTTAAGACTGAGGCAATCCAAGTAAGCTTTGGACAGCGTCAGATTGCAAATCCTACATTTTTGAAGAGCCCATTCCAAGCTCAATGCCTCAGCATGAAGGTTGGAGTCAGCAGTCACTCCCACAGATCCTGCCAAGACAATAATTTCAAAGTCAGCTATAATTATAAATCCTAGTCCACTCCACTTATCCTTATCAATCCACGATGCATAAGATAAAACAACGATATTCATAGAAAACGGCAATTTTAATTTATTGGAGAAACCTCCCTGCTGAACCCCCTGCCACCAACTTGTTGCAAAGCAGCCATGAAAATTCTCTTTGTATCCAGCGCTGTTTTCCTGAAGATGAAATTACACCTGGCCTGCCAGATGGCCCACAAACACGTTGCAATCAATCCTCGTGCCGAATCAATATACTCCACCGACCAATTCCCAGAAATAGGATTTTCAATATGCAATTGAGGGCAATTCAGAAAATCAGCAACCATATTCCAAATTCTTTGGATTACACCACACTCCCAAAAGAGGTGTCTAGCTGTTTCAAGATGTAGGTAGAGGGGTTTACTTTTACAGAAGACACAAGCATTTGGGAGTTGATAGAGGGGTTTACTAGGCTGTGAATCACAGTATGCCTTTAAGCCCTTACCGAAGACTGCACTGCTTGTGATCAAAGCTGTAAAAGTAAAAGCTTTATGATCAACTTAATCAGGGAGATTTTGTGCATTCATTAAAAAATGTTGATTGTTGGAAATTAACTCGTTGGAGGAGTGCATGCTTTTATTTTTAATTTTGTTTTATTTAACTTATTTTTCGGCTTTCTGACAATAGACAATGGAGAGACATTTTTAACACTATTCAAGAAAAAAACTGAAAAGTTATAAATCTATTTTGGCACACATAGATTGTTCTGATTTCAGCCTGCTTTATTTGCCTACTGCTGATTTTGGCACCCTTTTTTATGGAAGCAGGGCAAGATCCTATTTGGTATTCTGTTGAGGTATGAGAATGACAATATAGAGAATGGGAAAGGAGACCTTCAAGAGAGCTGGCTTCAAGGTGGGACAGGAGGTGATTACCCATCCATTATAAGCTACACATGAGACCTGAATATGTTGTTATTTGCGTATGAACTTAATAATTGTGGAATGTTATGATATATGTTTATAAATAATAATTGGAAAAATTGCATTTATAGAAACCGTATATACCTTTGTTGATGGTGAAATTGCTTTTTTCCCCTTTATTTTTTATCTCTCACTTGCTCAGGTATTTATTGTTTTATTTATTATTTAAAAAAAAAAAATATGAACAAACCACAACACTTCACCACCTTTGGTATGGTAATGGTGGTGCTTTGGTCTTTATTATATCTCCAATGTCGCTCTCGCATTTGAACCCTCAAATTAAAAATGATATCTCACTTTAGGAAGGGTGATTGTTTTTTCTTTTATCAATTGAACGCAGATTAGAGGAGTAAATACGCAAATAAAGCCTCTTGTTCTATTAGTACTGAATTCTTTTGCATAAAATATTTATTTAAAAAAATAAAAATTAAAGCATGGAAAATGAGGCCGTATGTATTTATTAGGACAAATGTATTTATTGCATGTGTTCCGTTTCTATGTGAAAGAGCATTTGTCTTCTATTTGTTAAAAAATAAAACCAATGACTCGCATTCAAATCACGCCATGGTGTTCTACAGTTATAGAAAACTACAAAGAAAGAGGATTTGTGGCACATATTCTTCACTTGCCATCTAAATTAGTGAAGCATGCGTTACTATATTCATGGAAATTAATTCTTTACATATCTCGTTAAAGAAATGGTGATGCTTTTGAATTTGTTCCTATTGACTATCTTATGCAGACAACTGGCCTAACTAAAGGGAGGCAACACACTGTACAAGTATTCTAACTTCTAAGAATGTTCTAACTTTTAACCAAAAATTATCTTATGTTTAACCAAAAACAAAAAGTCTAAAAATGAAAGGAGAGATGATCAGTAATAAAATTATAAAAAATGTTCAGATGACACATGACAAGAAGCTCCCATGATCAATAGATCAATGCTGCGAGTTGAATCTAAAGGGTAATTATTTCATCTTATATGTTGCGAATCTCTGAAAAACTTCTCAAAGATTCAACTCCAGTGGAAAAGCAAAAATAGCAGATCACTACTTGTACCTTTGCTTCAAGTTCTGAAAGTGTCAAACAAGAATATATCTTAAAAGAATCTAACAAGTTCAATTGGATTGGAATCATTTTCCATATTGAACCAAATTCCGTAAATTTCCTCCCTTTCCTTCCCTTCCCTTCCCTTCCCTTCCCTTCCCTTCTTTCATTACAACAACATCAAACGCTCATTCTTGTAAGGTAGGTCATGTTCACAGAATCACAAGTTTCTCTGTTCTCCTGCAGATGCGCAGAGCTTTTTGCACATGTTTTCATCCTGAATGTCACAAAATTGGCAATTGAAAGATCACCCAACAAAAACATGATCCAAAATAAAATACTAGTCATAGAAGCACCCTGCATCACATTTGCACTGATTTTCAACGAAATTCAAAAACCTCAAACCTAATTAGCAATCAATCAAACAAAAAAATCGAGATTTCCACCACAAAAGCACTCTGAATAGAAGTAAATCCACAGCGAAAAAGTAGAAGAAACAAACCTGTCAGTGAGACATTCCCCAATTCTTCTGCAAAACAAACAAACAAACAAACAAACAAACAAACAAACCGAAACCAGTCATCAGATGGCAGCAAACCAGAAGAATCGGATCTGAAGGTCAGGGAAACGAAAGATCTACCTTGAGAGAGTGAGAGGAGAGGCTGGGAGAAGGAGCAATCGCACGAGCAAATTGGGCATGAGGATGAGGAGTCTCGGCCGAGGGCCTCACCAAGGTGCCAGCCAGTAGACGCCATGGCCACAAGAAGGGCCTTGACGAGGCCAGCGTTTAGGGCTTCCGACGAAGCCAACGCTTCCACCATTTTCGCTCTTTCTCCTCTCTTTGCTGCTCTCCTTTGGAAACACTCACCATTCAACAGAGAAGCAGTAGCACTAGTTTGCTTCAATTTTTTGTTTTTTCCTTTTTCTTTCTTTTTTTTTAATAACATAATAATAGTTTATTAAAAAAATGCATTCTTTTTTTTTTTTTTAATTTCTTATAAAAAAAATGTATTTATATCAAAACATTGCTTTGTTGATTGAGTTTGATTTGATATTTCATGGTGAACTTAATTTTTATTTTCACATCGATATTTATTAAAATTTTTAATTTTTAAGCTTGAATTCATTATAATTTGCTTGCATCATAATAAAGCAAAGCATCATACCTATTTCTCAATAAAATAAATAAATAAATAAATAAATAAATAAATAAATAAATAAACAAAACAAATCAAACCAACTCTACTTTGTTCTACAATGTATAGTGGTTCTTCTTCCTTTGTTTTGGGCATAAACCATGGGCTTATGTATATGTGCACCAAATGAAGGACTTAATTATTTAATGGGTTTTATGACCTGAGATCTAAGCTTTTAGTCATTTGTCAAACTATTTCCGATTTATCAGTTGCCTTAGTTGTGTCAAATTGCATGACATTGAACTTACATAGTCTAATTATTAAGCATTCCAACCATTTAGTCTTCTTACTAATAATTTAACTAATCATATTATATATATAAATATATATGTATTTTAAATTTCTCAATTTCAAAAACATTGATCTCTTAATTATGGTCAAATGAGCCATTTATTGTAGACATATCATTCATCAATTACCTTGCTTAAGTCAAATTGCGTCATCAAACTACTTTTTCTTTTTGATGAAATGTCATCAAACCACTAGTTTTTCATTCTTTCTTTATTAACAGGTTTTGCACAAATACTTAATTAATTGAAGCACAAATACTAGTTTTTCATTCTTTTTTAATTTTATTGCGATAAACATGGTTTATCCGCTTAAATAAAAAATCTTTTGTTTTAATTTTATAGTTTCCAACATTCTCAATTGCCTAAAATATATAGTAATTTGAGAGGAGAAAATTAATGATTACAGATAAAGGAGGAAAAAAATGAACTTAAAAACTTGTGAAAGCAATGTAATTAGTTAAGTTCTTGTTTTATCTCTTTGGTTTTGATCTCATCTTTATATATCTTCATTTATTTCTAGTCCTTAATTTATAATGCACATCACTCTTTAATCTTTTAATGCATGTGTAATATATTCATATATATTATTTGAAAAATCACTCTAGTAATTTATGTGTACAAATGAATCTTCATTGTTTCATCAGTCCATGCACTCTCTCTCAATGTTCAGAATGACCATCATTAAAAAGGTTCACATTATCATATGGACCACTGTCCCACCATTAAAAGCACAGAAGGGCATTAATACAGTGACTTCCTTGACCATGGAATTGGGATCTTTTTTTCCAATATCTGAAGTAAATATTAATGCACCATGCAGTACATTTCAAGACTTTTTAATATATATATATATATATATATAAAAGTTGTATATCTTGACTGCTTCGTTAGTCAAGCCACCATTAATTACTTTTTTTTTCATCTCTCCATTTTATTCAAGACTTGTTTGCCAACCCTAATTTACCTTAGCCTTTTCATTTATTTCATTTGATTTTCTTTAATTGTTTGGCCACCAATCAAACCTTCAAAGTAAAAGCTGAAGGTCCTTTACACACTGCCAAATGCAAGCAAAGAAGGCAGAAGACAAAGGAAAAGAGATATGCATGCATGGTAATTGAGTGGGAACATTCTTATATATATTAAACTGCCATGCATGCATGTCACGTAAAGCTTTCTTGATTGATATATATTATTTAAATTATGTATCCTGTTCTTGGATTCTAAAGTTTGGTTTAGGTTTTATATTCTTCTTTATCATTTTTTCTTTCTCTCTTGACTAAATTAAGAGGCCAGTGATAATTTGTACAAATGTGAGTGATCATGATCAAGCCAAATTAAGAAGGAAAAATTATTCATGATTGAGTTGGTTTGTGTCCGAGTTGTAATTCACTTTATTAATTTTTAGTGGATTTGGTCATGGAGAGGAACACAAGTCAAAGTTCAAAGTTTGTTTAACGTAGCTCTCATTTGATTGTAAGAGACATTGATGTGAACATTCAACCAGTAGTCTTTTATATATAATGTGTAGAAAAGTACACTGAATGGTGGATGTTTCACTTTGACTAGTCAAAATTTTACCATCATTTTGTACGTAGTGGGATTGAATGCATTCCAAAGTACAGTCTTGAGAATAATATTACATATGTAATTTGAATTATTTATTTTATAACATTTTTGTTTTCAAGTCTTGCTAGTTAATCACATATATAAATAAATATATATTTTTTTGTTATTTCACAAGTTAGATAAACACATGGTTTAGTATAGTCTTTAATTATTTTCCTTAAAACAATGTGAATTTTTCAAACATTTGGACAAACATTCAACTTTCATTAGGAAATGAATGGTCTAATTCAATTAATTCTTCAAACTTGAATTCATCATTCATAATTCCTTTTCTTTGATTAATTTTTTTCAAAAAAAATATATATTCAATATAAATGAAAAACATGGGAGCAATTTAGTTATATATATCATTATGAGACATTTCGGACGTGATTGAGAAGGCATTTGAATTGCTTTATGAAAAATTGCTTTCTTGAAACTGATTTTGGATGAATGTTTTTCTTTAATACAAAGACAATTTTAATTCGATTCATGATGAAATACTTGAAAAACACTTTGGTGTTATATAAATCTTTTGAATGAAAATTTATTTAAATATATTTTTAAATAACTTAAATACGAGAGAAGATATTAAAAAAAATCTTTTAAATAGTATTTTGATTTTGGTCCAAAATTAATAGAATAATAAACACTTGTGTTTTTTATTCCTCCCCAAAACTGTTTTTTTTTTTTTTCTCTAAAAAAATGTTCATATATATTTCTTCTAAAGAAACACATAATAAAGCACAGGTGGGTTGGCCTTTTAACATGCTTGCTCCCATAATTCAATATTAATTCATTTCTAAGCATATATTAATGAACCTTATCTATTTTATTGTCTAGTTCTTTAAGTTCTTATCAATATGTATCTTCTCCATTTAACATGCACCAATTCTTGTGGTAGGTTTTAATTTTGTATAGCACATCACTCTGAGAAGGACGTATTAAAAAAAATCAAATATTTAATATTTTTCTCATCCACATATAAGTCTTGCACTTCTTGTCTATTGGAATGTAGAAAAGAATGAGGAATTCCTGTTGGACAGTTACCTTTTCTAATTAAATTAAACTAATCGCTTTGATAATAACTTAATTTAGTTTCAATTTATAGATTCAAAGGTGGACAACATATATATATATATATATATATATATATATTCTCCCAAGAGAAAAAGATATATAAAAACAAACCACCGTCCGACATCTTTAACTTCTTCTAATTTTTCAAAAATAAATAAATAAAACAAGAATCAACCTCAAATGATCACATATTATTTATTTTGAGTAATATTTTGTAGTGGAAAAATGGGATTTTTTTTTGTTTTAATTTTTTTTTTTCACTCACAAAGAATGAATGGAATGTGCACCATATATATTAAAATCCTCACATTGAATCTTTGGAGGGGGTTTGTTCATCCATCAAAATCCACACTGAAAGCCACATTTAATAATTTTATTTTTTTATTATTATTTTTTATTATTTTCCTTTGTACACGTTTTCTTGCAAAACCTCTCTATGATTATGTCATGATTAGTCTAGCCCACAACAATCAAATCAAACTTTCCTTTTCTTTATTTTCCTTTCCACCAATCTATATTTAGGTGATGGATAGGGACTTGTATTTTCAAAGTAAAATTCCCCTTTACTAAATAAATAAATAAGCAAATAAATAGTTACCTTTTCTAATTAAATTAAATTAAATTAAACTAATCCCTTTTGAGTCCAAAACTGTGTTTAAAATAAATTTTTGTTTAAAAAAAACACAAGATTAATTAGCTAAGCTTAGTGTGAACAAGATTGCTCAAAGTACCTATGTGTAAAATTTCTAAGTTAGCACCTCATTTTTCCATGGCATTAATGTCTTAATGTGTTAGTTTGGGACACGCAATGAATAGGGGTTGTAGGTCTTGTGGTCGGCACCGTCTTGAAAGTGAAAAGAAAGATTAAATAATTAAATAATCAATTTCCTTCCTTTAAGGTGCCTATAGCAAAGTCCTATCACTTGACTTAAGAGTTCTTTAGTTTTAGGCCTTAATTTTCTCATTCTCCAACCAATATATTATATATGCCATTCCTTTGGGGCCCTCCAAAGAGATAAATAACATGTTCCTAACTTGAAACTTGGGTCTTGGGTCATGGATGTATGTAAATATACCTTGTTAAAAGTCAAAAACTTCTTCTTTTTGTTTTTTTGGAAGATAATCAACGGTGGATATATAAAGGTTTGAGTTAATCATCATTTTCTTAGTATTTTGCTTTTAGAGTCCCTGACTTCAAAACAAAAAACAATTGGTCAATGACCCAAAAAAAATTGAGTTAATGTTTGATAGTCAATTGATTATATATATTATAACATCCCATTGTATTAATACTTCTAAACGTAGTAGTATCTATAATTAGATTTAAGGAATTTTGCTTGCTTGTATATATACTCGGACAAAAATAAAGAAATTGTTTATATATATTTTGACCAAAAAGTCAACGGACAAAAAAATCAGAAAAAGAATTAACATGTCATATATTCACTTAACTTCATGCATTTTGTAAAAAGGAAAATATATCTATACTTTCAAAGAATTTATTAGTTGACTTTTAATTACAACACTATATAAATGAATAAACATATTTTATAACGATACATAAACAAATATGTTTTTTACTGGCAAGTACCCATTTTCATTAATTTTATGTAGAGGTATATATACAAGCAATTGTATTTTAATAATTTTATAGCTTAGCCATCACATCAGACAAAGATATATATATATATATATATATATATATATATATTCTTGTGGTAAGAGCCTTTCAAGATAATCCACGTCGACAACCGTACGTACACAAACAATTGCGGCTAAGTATTTAGTGTGCAAGAGTGATACGTCTTTTAAAATTCTGCATGTGAGCCTAATTTAATGTTATGTTTGAAAAGTTTAATTATTTACTTGTATGATTGCTATCATGCCTATTTAAAACAAGACAAGAAAAAAGATATATAGACCTATAGCTTCATCTTAGACTTGCTGGTATATATAATTAATTGCCTTCTGCTTTTGTTTTGTATTTTTCTTGGAGGTATACCAAACCAATTCATATACAAAAAAGATTCAAAATAAGTGAGACAATGGAATATGAAAATTAAATGCAAAAAAGAGAATGCATGCACTCATTCTCATGAGACACATGAAACACATGCAAGTTGATTATATATATGTGATAGGGTTTGGTGTTTGAATTCCAAGATGATTCCTTTTTTTTGAAGTAGAAAGATGGTGAAACTGATTGTCTTGCTGGGAAAAACAACAAAAAAGAAATAATAATAATAATAATAATAATAATAATAATAATAATAATAATAATAACAATAATAATAAAGAAGAGAAAAGGTTTTAATTAAAAGTATCTTTGAATTCAACATTCCACACTTAATTAAAAGGTATTCAGATGAGCCACAAAAACTTTCAAGAAACAATGCTTCTCTCAGTCATACATGTCCTTGCTGTACTAAAAATATACAAGATTTTTATCCTCCTTCTCACAGTATTGTTTTGAGAAATATCAGTGAGATTTCAAGTACAAATTCCAGTGCATGATTTGATTTGGAGATATATATATATACAGAGAGTTTTACCTTTGCATTTGGACACAAGTTTAAAATAAGAAAAATTAAAAACATATATATGGTTTTATTTTTGTGGTGTTGTTGTTGTTCCTTTAGGTACAAGTAAGAAGGTTGATTTATTGTATTTTACTTTGTCTTTTTAAACTGGTCCTTTCTGAACTAAGATAACAAAGCAGCTAGCCAGCATTAATTAAATTATATTTCTCAAAATTGTAAGGTGGCACAAAATGAAGGACAACCCTACTTTTTCCAAAGGTGTCTCAAATTTAGGGTTTTGTTCAACCTTTAGGAGGGAAGTAAGCATGTTTTGACTGGACTTGGTCAGAAAAGCCAAATATCACACTCATTTAAAGAGTAGAAGAAGATGAAGGCCTTCTTTAGCTTTGGTGGTGTTAAAGGAAAGCTTCCAAGTCTTTGAAGCTTGGTCCTTAATTTTATAATATCCATATATCAGGAAACCCTAGCTAGCTGCTAAAAGAAGCAGAAGATGGCAACCACTGGAAGAAGAGGAGTCAGGCAATATAATAGATCCGATGCGCCGCGCATACGCTGGACCGAGGACCTCCATCGCTGCTTCGTCGAAGCCATCAATTGCCTCGGAGGACAAAACAGTAAGTTTTTTATTTTATTTATCAATTGCAAGATCGATGATCACCAACATCATGATATAGGAAGTAATTTCTTCTTTTTTTAAAAACTACTCCTCTAGTTTAATTTTAATCCTACTGTTTCTGCAAGAATTCTAAATAACAAGTGCAACATATATATGCACTTGAAAGGTTTAATTTTCTTGCAGAAGAATATCAAAGTCGAATCAAATTACTGCAACTTTTCTTCTGTTTTGCATGGCATATCTATATCTATATCTATATCTATATCTATAATAAAAAGAATTTAACATGAAAGAAAATTGAAGAAATTAAACAAAATTATTATTGTTTCCAGTTTGAGCTAGACTTGATCTTTATTAAAAGTTAGTACAACCAACCATATATTATAAGATATATATATTTATATATAATATGAATGCAATAAATTAAAGATTGGTATTCTGAATTCTATACATGTTGTGCGTACCTGGATGTGCAGAAGCAACTCCCAAACGTATTCTTCAATTGATGGGTGTGAAGGGACTCAGCATATCTCATGTCAAAAGCCACCTTCAGGTACTTAATTTGTACTCATATGATACATCCTAATTATAAGTGAATTGTATATATATATGTGTATATTCAGTACTTGCTACGTTATACTCTTACGTAACTGTCTCTTGTCATCTTCATCAATCTGTATACATTTTGACAGCATTAGATTGTGCATGAAAGGGTTTTTGAGTTTCTCTGAGAAGTTAACTTCAAAAGGTCTACCTTAACTTTCACATCTGAAATTCAATGACAAAACCATGTGAACTGACAGGCAGTAATGTGTCTGTTCTCAGTACTTGAGATGAGATTCGTTCACATTAAAAGCAAAGCTTCAGACTTAGAACTTCACTTTAGTGGAAATTAATTTTATGAACTGCATTAATATCTCAGAGTGAATTTGTGAGAGAGAAGGAGACACACCATCAGTAAAGATCAGCTCATTGTCTGTCCTCTAGCTACCTTCATTTCACTGAGAAAGGCTTCCTTTTAATTCTTTGATTTTTTTTTTTTTTTTTTTTTTTTTTTTTGAGCAGATGTACAGAAGCATGAGCAGTCATCAATCAAACATTAATATTTTTTTATCTGCTGATGACTTGAACAAGCTCAAGACTATGCAACCATGCAATTCCACCATTTACAACTCAAAATCTCATTCTGAAGATCCTGACATTGCTGTCTCCACATCCAATCCTGAATACTCATTGTCACAGATGTAAGTTTTTGATGTTCAAATTAAGACACCAACATTATATTTAAGAATGAAGTTTTGATGCTAATAACTAATATATATATATATATATATATCTATGTTCATTAATTTAACAGATCAACAATTGAGCAAGTTTTGAGAGATTGTTGGACAACATCAATTAACAAGAAGAGCAAAAGAGAAACTCAGATAAGTAAGAGGGAGGATGAACAATGTAAGCTGACATTATCATTATTGTATCAAAAACATGAGGAATTTGAAGGAGCCAGTGATGGAGGATCAAGCACGGAATCAGAAACAAATAAAGAGATTCATATGTCAAGGAAAAGAAGCAGTACTGGTTCCATTTACTGCAGAAATGATCTTGAGATGGATCATGTAAATTTAGAGCTCACCATCTCAGCACCTGACTCTACTTGATTTTGTTTATGTATTAATTCGTGCCATGAAGAGAAGTTCTAATTAATTAATGTTGTCAGTGCGTGTATGGACTGAAATGATAAGTTTTTTGCAGTGGTACATATATATTTAGAGTAACTAATGACTCTGCATTCTGCAATATTCATTAATTTGTAAAATATAAATTTTAAATATATTAACTTGAGTTTGTTGTCTTAATTTATGGATCCAGATTATAAGGTTTTGGGTTGAATCTGATATAAATAATTAATATATCTAGTTCACATCTAACAAAAGAGAAAAAAAAAAAATAACAACTCATTAATTGTATAAAATTTATGATATAGTTTTTATTTTTGAATGAGGAAAAACTATTTAGATGTGTGAATTATAATTAAATCTATATTAATTTTATATATATGCTTAACTTCTTAAAATGTATTTTTTAAGCATGTTGATGATCATACCTTATTAGAAATATTGATAAGTCATGGTCCTTAGAAAAGAAAGAGACTCAATGATGCAAGTTGAGCTTTAATACAGAAAAAGAGGAGTAAAGAAACTCAAAACTAGATAGATATGATCACACCCTCCATCTTTGTCTTAATGTAACCTTATTGAGTTTGGTGGCCATTTGGTTTGCCCGGACTCTAATATATATAATCTATTTTTTTTAAAAAAAAAAAAAAAACTCTATTAAAATTTGAGATGATTTTTGAAATTTGACCCTAATTAAGTATTGGAAACCTGAAATAATTTAAATAATTTTTTAATTTCTATGTTATTACTTGAAATTATATATTAACCATAACTATTTCAAAGTCAAGAAGCAAATATACTTCTGGTAAAGCATGTGATAACACCTTTGTAATTTAAATCTTTGCAACATATAGCAACACCTTAATTAAGTCAAAACTTAAGTTTTTTATTTTCAATATTTTAATTGATTTGTTTTTTATTCAAAACATTTGACAAGTTAATTTACGACAGATTTAGCTGATCCTGATCAGGGAAAAGTCTGATAATTTAGATGGGTTTGTGGGTGGTTTGGGTTTGAAAAATCTGAATATAAGAATTTTGTTTTTCTTAAATATTAGCCTATCATTGTTAGTACGGAAGAAATTAGGTGAATTTCATTTTGATCAATCAATGTTTAGCTATTTTTTCTAACTCATGACTCATTCTCTATTCTTAATTTTTTTTTTAAATAAAATTATTTGAAACGTGGAACTTTCAAATTCATACAATGTGCATCCTTCTTTTAATAAATAATGCATGAGTTGTCCATAAATGGACTTTAGCTCCATGGGAACAAGCAAAAGGAAGCCTTCCGCCAAGTAATGTGTTGTTTCATGCTTAGAATTTTTCTCAAGGTTGTTAAATATGAAAAGAGTTTTTTTTTTCTTTTAATTCTTTGACAAAACAAATGCACATTATAATAAATTTATATATAAAAACATTTGATTCATAAAATTAAAACCGAATGAGTTTTTGAAAAAAAAAAAGGCTAGAGTGATCTAAATTCATTATCTTTCCACTGAACATGAAGATTTTAAATCTTATTTAGGTATCCCTTCAACCAAATAACTAGATTTTATATTTTTATCTTTCCACATGCCATTCAGAAAATGAGCTTTTACAAGAATCCAAAAAAAATGGTTAAATAAGTTTTTTTTTTTGATAAATTATTTACCCATAGCGACAATATAATAATTAATTAATAAATGTTAAAATTGATAATCAATTTCAGGCAAATTTTTTGTTTACAAACGTTTAATTCCTAGAGGTATGTATGTCACTAGCACGTGGTTTATTCATTTTGTCAAAAAAAATTTTTTAATAATTATAAAATAATAAAAAAATTACTAAATTAATATTATACCTCTTTTAACACATTTCCATCTTATCTTCTGTGCATTTGTCCATGTGATCTTAGTTTTTATGGTTTCTTTCTCTTAATTTTTAAACTTACTTTTATAATTTTATTTTTTCGCTTCCTTTTAAACATAATTTTATTTCTCTAAAGGTTTTATCCATGTTTTATTAAATAATATTAAAAGGATATTGGTGTTCATAACTTTGATAAGAATTTAGAAGCCTTTATCATCTAATTTTTTTTATTATTTTTTGTTACCACGAGAATGTTATTGAGAAATATAATAATATTTGCACGGAACGGTAACACTTTACATTAAAAAAGATTTAAAATTTAAACAAAAAAATCAAATGTCATTTGAAAAAATTAAAAACAAAATTTTTTTATTATTAAACAACACGGAGTAGTTTAATTCTGAAATAATATAAAATTGCATGTGAGTGACTTATAATCCATATTATAAATAATAATAATAATAATTATTATTATTATAATAAACTGAATTTTGAACATGAATTCTTTGCGATTAGTAGTTTGTGTGAGATCTCTTAGCGTTGAAAAAAAAAACTAGGAAAAGAAAATTGGAAAGATTGCAACAATATGAGTTGTTGTATTAAATAAAAAAAAACTGACGTGACAATTTTTTTTGGAAAAACTGAAGCAGCGACTGAGTTTGGGATAAATAACGTTGCTTTAAAAGTTGTTTTAAAAGAAATATTGTTTTAATAATTATTTAATTTTAACAATATTCTTTTAAAAATTTCTCAAACATTTTGAGGTTTTTAAATTATTATAAAGCAAAATAAATAAATAAAATGGAATTATTTGTGTGCTATATATATATATATATATATATAGAAAGATGGGTAATTAATATTTTAAAATTTTCTCAAAATTTTTGAAAATTTCATATTATCATAGAGGAAAATAAAAAAATAAAAAAAAAATTATTTGTGTAATTTTATTATATATTATTATAAAAATAATAATAATTCATACTTAATATAAAAATAAATAGAATAAAAAATATATGTATACCAAATACTCATATTGTTATTTTTTTTTGTACGTTCAAAATACAAAAATAAAAAATATTTATAATTTTTTAAAAATAAATAAATAATCATAATTAATTCAATTTGGAGATCCAAATGCTCGAATTAGTAAAAATATGAGTGATTGTTTTGGGTAAAATTTTTGGTAGGCCACCAAACTTTGGTCAATTATCAAAAAGGTGTCCCAACTTCAATTTGAATCAAAACGATTACCCATCTTTAATTTTCTTTCACCGAGAGACTACCCGAGGGATTCCGGCAACTCAGTGATGATGTGGAGGCCGGAAATCCTCCGTCAGCGCTGACATGGCAATTTACCCGTGCCCGCCACGTCACCACTGACTTGCCAGAATCCCTCGGGTAGCCTCCCAGTGAAAGAAAATTAAAGATGGGTAACCGTTTTGATTCAAATTGAAGTTGGAACACTTTTTTGATAATTGACCAAAATTTGATGAACTACTAAAAAATTTACTCGATTATTTTAGTATCACATTGCGGGCTGTTACAGTACCCATAGCTCCAACCCCGATTTGTTACCGTTCACTGTTACAGTATGCATTTACTCTTTATATATTTTACGACATAGATATATATATAGATGGGCCGACGAGCCACGAGCAATCGCGAAGATCGGCGATGAAGAGTTCCATCCCGCTCCTCCTCTGCTTCTCCTTCCTCTCTCTTCTATCTCTCTACCTCATTTCCTCCCAAAACCCTAGAAACCATAACCCTAATCGCCTTACTCCCATGAAGCCCCGGCTCAAGGTATTTGTTGCCGACCTCCCACGCTCCTTCAACTATGGCCTCCTCGACGTATACTGGTCCCTCTCCTCCCCCGACTCTCGCATCTCCTCCTCCGATCCCGATCCACTCCTCCACCGTGATCTCTCCACTCGGAGACCCCTCCCATACCCTGAGAATCCTCTCATTAAGCAGTACAGTGCGGAATACTGGCTGCTCGGGGACCTCGAGACTCCGGCAGAGGTGAGGTCGGCGGCATCTGTGGCTGAGCGTGTGTTTGATTTGGAGACGGCTGATGTGGTTTTCGTTCCGTTCTTCGCGACGCTGAGCGCGGAGATGGAGCTGGGGTGGGGGAGGAAAGGGGGTTTTCGGAAGAAGGAGGGGAATAGGGATTATGAGAGGCAGAAGGAGGTGGTGGACAGGGTCAGGGCTTCGGAGGCTTGGAAGAGATCGGGGGGTCGGGATCATGTCTTCGTCTTGACTGGTATGGATCTTGTTCTTAGAAATGTGCTACATTTAGCTGGCCTTTAGATCTCATAGACTTGGGACTTGTCTTCAGGGATGAATGACTGAGTTTCTTTGGATGTTTACATTGATAAATGTGCAAGCTTGACGTCGTATGGATCAATTTCTTTAGCGTTCTTCGGTTGTTAGGATAGTAAAGTTGTGTTTTTTTAGCATATCTATATTGAATTAAAGCTGTCCTTTTTTTTTTTTTTTATAATTATCGCAGCTTTGATTTTCTTAGAACTGTTTCTTTACGTCTTGTTACTATTGGTCGATGCTGAAGGTTGCTTCACTAAATAGTGTTGATCTTGTGCTTTATAATTTCTAGTGATGTAGTATCTTACTGAACTCTTTTGGTAGAACATATTAAATGGTTTCAGTGAGCTATTTTCCTCTATGTTTGATGGTTTGTGTGTCTGTCTCTCGAAGAGTTTGTCTGCATGGATCATCATCATTGATTCAGTGATAGTCTCTGTACACCCTCTTAGGTTTAAGGTTAATTTGTGTGGTCTTGTGTGTTGTTCACTTGTAGCTTAGTATGAAATTAATTTGGGAGATAAAAACATGAATCTCAATACCAGTGGAGCATATTATTGCTACAATAAACCAACCAAATATGTAAAATTGAACGCTTACACTCACCTAATGGAACTAATATTCATATGGTTCCAACTTGATTGACACTTGTCTGCTTTTAGCTTGCTTTGTCCATCGATCAACCCTTTTCCTAGTACTTTGAAAAAATAACCAGATGCCATTGCTTGTTAAGTCTGCCTTCTATTCTGATTTTAGTCTATTATGCTATGCTAGAATTTCTTAGTGAGTTGAGGGATATGATTGAGGCCAGCACTGGTCTTTAAGTTGAAAGATAAATTTTCAAATTCAAAATTGATAATGCAATTATGGGCATCAAGCATTTTTTTTCTTTTTTTTATTCTGAAAGAAAAGTTGTTATTTGATGCTTATGGGTATTGCAATTTGATATTGGGTCTGGTTTATAGCTGCTTATACTTCAGCCTCTGGAATGTCAGGTTGTGTTTAAACTTGAAGCGTTCTTTGACAGACCCAGTTGCAATGTGGCATGTTAGAGCTGAGATAGCTCCTGCCATTCTTCTGGTGGTTGACTTTGGTGGATGGTACAAGATTGACTCTAAAACGTCTGGTGGTAACTCTTCACATATGGTTCAACACACTCAAGTCTCATTGCTCAAAGATGTGATCGTCCCTTACACTCATATGCTTCCTAGGCTTCATTTATCTGATGATCATCATAGGCACACCCTTCTCTACTTCAAAGGGGCTAAACACAGACATCGGGTTAGTATTCTGTCTCTTATTCTGCCAATGCCTTGATTCTGTCAAAGAGATCTTTTATAGCAGGAGACAGGCAATTTTATATAAGCAGTGAAACCAAGATGATTTTGTGTTGTAATTTACTTTTCCCGTACATTATTAAAGTTTTCAATCAATTTGGATCTTTTTCTCCTCTGAACGTTGCAGGGAGGGCTAGTTCGTGAGAAATTGTGGGATCTGCTGGTTAATGAGCCAGATGTGATTATAGAAGAAGGTTTTCCAAATGTCACAGGCCGTGAACAGTCGATACAGGGAATGCGAAACTCAGAATTCTGCCTGCATCCAGCAGGAGACACACCAAGCTCATGCCGCCTTTTTGATGCCATTTTAAGTCTCTGCATACCAGTCATTGTTAGTGATAGCATTGAGCTACCATTTGAAGGAATGGTGGATTACTCTAAGTTTTCCCTTTTTGTGTCTGTCAACAACGCGTTGGTACCAAAATGGCTCGTAAATTATTTGAAGAGCATACCCAAGGCAGAAAAGGAGATGCTACGCCAGAATTTGTCTCAAGTTCAGCCGATATTTGAATATGATAATGGCAGCCCAGGTGGTATTGGAGCTGTACCTCCTGAAGGAGCTGTGAACTACATTTGGAGAAAGATTTATCAAAAGGTGCCTATGATTAGAGAAGCAATCATCCGGGAAAAACGGAAACCTGAGGGTGTGTCTATACCTCTGCGTTGCCATTGCACATGACAACTAGTTCCTCACCCTCTCAATCATATCTTGTTACGCATGCTATGTAATCCTGATTTTTTTTATTGTTTCATACACTATTACTGATTTTGAAGTCTCCTTAATGAAATTGCGGATTACTTAGAGGCATCATTTGAGTTAATCTTATTTTGAGAGCATCTCACATAGATTTGGTTTTGTTGGTTTATTGAAATTGTTACAGAAACTAAAGTTTATTATTGAATTAATTATATTACAGCCCAATTATGCCCTACAAAACTTCTTAGAAATGGAAACCCTCGGCAAAATGAATATAAACAGCTAGTCAACAACACAACATCACCGACAAGCAGATTGAAATTGATATTACAGAAGGAAATATTAAATTGATAACCTGTGGTAATATCGAGAATAATCACACGAGTTATTTGGAACACAACAGGAGCACAACACAAATGAAAACCAGAAAATTACATCTGCCAAAATATGTTACAAGACAGTGCAAAATTTATGCAGTTGTACAGCCCTCACAGACCCATTGACCTGTACACCTAGTTCAATTCCGTTGAATCATCCGCAATCTTTCACACCTGTATGTACATTATTTGCTATACAGAACTTTGGTTGCTACCGCATTTGGGATTGTAAATGTGCCTGACAAAGGGGGTTCCTTATAAACTGGCTTTCTCACAGTGATGACAAATCTGCATCGAAGTGATAACATATAACAATGTGGACCTGACCTCTGAGTAATTTGCAAATCCAAGCCTCCTATTAAACTAAAACAGGCTTAGTGTTATCCCCTGGGAGCCATGAATAATGGAAAAGGCTTCATAATTCATATTCCAATTGGCTGATCAGGGAACCAGAGACAAGAACTGTAAAAAAAAGGGAAAAAGAACGTCGATTTTGCTTGTTCACAAGTTTTTAGGTAAATTGAGCACTTACATCAAAGGAAATCCCAAACTGGAACAGCACAATGCCCTTGGTCACCGGTCTGGTGGTCCAACTGAGGATTGCTGGCGACAAATTGCAGGGAGTGCATGTCCGGAGTTGGGAAAGGCTGAACAGCACTCTGGAGCAGTAACATCAGATCAGTAAAGATCAAAGTAAACAAATAATATAATGGATAAAACAATAAATGCATCAACCACAATTTTCAATTTTAGTTGGAGACGATACTACCTTCTACATCATTTACAATAAGGACAGCTTTCAACACACACACACACACACACACGCACACGCACACGCACACCCCCAAGCATGCAGAATAATATGATGAACATTTTCAACCAATCTTCTGCAGCATTTTGGCCTCTTGCAAATGTTGTGGCAGTGAACCTGACATTTGCTGAGGAGGCAGAGCCCACTGCTCTCCCAAGCCACAACACCTTGGTTGATCCATTTCATAGTAAACCAAATAACAATGGAATTCTTGCTAGCACTGGTGGGAATTTATTTGTCTCTTGGTGCACTTCTCATTGGGACATGTGAAAGTTTTCTATCATGTGCTTTAATCACTCGTTAAAGATAAACTCTCAGTTTAATTAACTTCTTACTATATCTGCTCATCAACATTATTTAGCAGAAACCAGCCTTCACTTTTGTCAGTTTCTGTAGAATTCAAAATCAAGACTGCAGCATCCCCCAAATCCATCACTGGAAGTTAATGTTAAAGAAAAACAGAAAGATTCCACCTATGAGTTATGATTAAATTGTGGAGAACAAACACGAGTTTTAATTGCTTCATCTCCATTGTTGTCTGGAAACAATGGCTCCATTAAAATAACTCACATATGAGTTTGAATATAATTCATGGCTACAAAAACTTCAAATTTCACATCTCGGATTATTTCTTAATCTAATCAACTGTGCCATTTTTGTTCAGATTCAGTTATAATGGAATTACTTGTTTCTGTTATGGGAGTAGTAGGATGAATTATTATACAATCTGTGTGTATTCAGTACAAGGTTAATTAGAAAAGTAGTAACACAATTTAAAAGAAATATGAAAAAAAAATACATGTGAAATTAATTGTATGACTTTCAATTACAAAAGCGAACAAATCCAAGGAAATAAAAAAGTAAAGTTCCAAAAATACCTTTTGGATTGAATTTTTTAACATTACTTTGAGCTTTGCTTTGAAACATTTTATTTTTACTCTCCTTTTCTTTTTACATAAACCTATGTACAATAAATGAGATTTTACAAATATAATATCATTTTAAAATTAATTTTATATACTTTGTAAACAGTGAATGTACTGATCGTACCTCATATGCCTATCAGATCAGTTGCCCTTGTTAATTCATTGTGTACTATCTGTGAGAGGCTTGAATCCTGCTTTTAAAAATGCAGATTCAAGCCAACTGTCCGGATAGGTTTTTTCTCCTTTTTTTTTTCCCTTTTCCCTTTTTTCTATTTCCATTAAAACTACCCTTAAAAACATTACACTTTACTTCATGCTTACCTGATTTAAGTGAGCACTGCCATGGAATGGTTGTTGCTGTAAAGCAACTGCTGAAGTATCCTGAAATAAAAACAAGAATATATCTTAATCAGTCTGCCAATGAAGCCTCATGGAACATGTACCTAATTTGATGATTCACCTGATTAAATTGAGTCATGGCGTGAAAACCTTGAGTAGTGACAAGACCAAACTGGTGATGACCAGGGACATAAGGTGCCTGGCAAAGTTACAAAAGCAAATATGGGGATTGATTTAATCATAAAGAACTAAATATGAGACAATCAATTATTGTTGCATGAGGATATGCACCTGCATAAAATGGCTCGGTGTAAGAAACTGATTAGAAGGTATTCTTGGTTGCAACGGAATGCTATCCAATGTCACAGGTTGTTCGGCATCTATTGTTGACGTTTCCAGCTCATTAGACTGACCTGATATTAATCATGTAGAAAGTAACAAATTATTCTGAAAGATGAATAGTAAACATATGACAGATAAGTAAACAAATCTAAAATGATTGGCGCCAACCATTTTGCCCTTTCTGCCTTTTGTTTGGCTCAAGTGCACCATGTGGCCTTCTGCGTACCACTCCTTCCTTCTTTTTCCTTCCACTGATCCTCTGGTTTTCATTACTATCATGGGAAATATTTGCACTTCCAACAACCTTTTGTGGTTGAGCCTTACTGTTGTTGAGTGGCAAAGTTTTCTCCACAAGTGCTGTTTGGAGTATTGCTTCCACTTGTTCAAGTACCTGATCTGAATGGTTAACCATTAATGCAAATGCTTCTGAATTTTCTGAAGCCCTCGCTGCAATTTTGTATAATATGCGGCACAAAGAGCTATATCGTTGTGATACAGATGAGCGCAGGTCACCATCGAGTCCAAATTCATGATTCTCTCGCATGTTCTCAACCTTTGCATCTTTTCTCCATCTCTTCAAAATGAACTGTGGTGGTAGCTCTTTAATGTTCTTTAAATCTAACACCTTCAGCACATGACAACATTGTATCCCAACAGATTCAAACTTGGTACAAGTGCATGTGACTGACCCATTTGATGAGTCAAATCTGACAATGTGTCCTCTAGTTTTCTCCCTGACAGTAACTTCATACTGAGATAATGTACCAACTTCACCACGAATAAAAACCACGCAATTCATGAACAGATCAAACTCCCTTCTGAACATGTCAAATGCTGCCGGTGTGTAAGCACTGGCGGTCTGCCACAGTAACTGCAAAGGGGGTATTCTTTGTGTAGTCTGATTTGCATGATAATCAGCTTCTATTTCTGCACAGCGCCGTTCATCCAATAGCTTTTCATATTCCTTAAAGAAGGAAGACAGATCTTTCTCCAGGCACAAATGTTCTCTAAGCACATCTTTCAAGTTTTCGCCTCGAAGTGTATAGTCCATGTCACCACAAAATGCACCTCGACCATATACCGCAGCCCATTTTTCCCTTTCATCATATAGCTTCGCCAACCATTCATTGTCTTTAAGATCGTACTTATCCAGCATCATATTCCATGCTGAAACAAACTCATCTTCCTCCTCAAAATCATAAAGACATTGGCTGAAATCATGTGCAAAAGTTTCTGAACCCTGGACAGTATAATTTAGGAGTTTGACTGCATTCTGATATAAGTGCCATAGGCAAAGACGTTGCACTGTACCTGGCCAAACAGCAGTTATAGCATCCATCACTGCAGCACATTGTTCCATCAATATTGTTTTTGGGTTCTTCCCACACATGGCCATCTTGAAAGTCTCAAATAACCACTTGAAAGATTCTAAACTTTCATCATAAAGCAATGCTGCACCAAAAATAATAACTTGCTTGTGATGATTCATGCCAAGGAACAATGCAAAGGGCCTGCCATATTCATTCATTTTATACGATGTATCAAAACATACGACATCACCAAAGTAGTAGTAGTCCATTATAGATTTTGCATCCGCCCAAAAGGCATTGGTCATTTGATCATCTTCATCAACTTGGATGGCATAGTAGAAGGAAGGGTTATCACCTTTCATCTTTTGCAAATATGCCAAAGTTGCTCCAGCATCTCCCCTCCTCATCTCTTTCATTCGCTTTGACCGGACATAATTCTTATAACCAGTAGGAATCAGAATAGAACTTTCGCAACCTGGTTGAGCCTTAACTGGTAGCTTCTGTGACCTCAATAGTTGTATGTCTAAAGGTGCAGCAAGCTGATGATTATGGTCCGGTACAAACTCTGTCACACGATATTTGTTGCTGGAGGTAATTTTAATCGCCATGCGAGCAGGACAACCAGTTCTAGTTTCAGGCCTAGATCTCTTCCTGTCATTTTCAATATTTTTTGGACGAAAGCCCTCTCGTGAACATACATACACCCTTGACCTAGTAATGTTTTTAGAAGATTTGTCCCACCACCCTTTGCGGACACTGAATCCAATATTACCAGCATAATTAACATAACACTCATATGCTTTATTTTCATTATTGAAGACCATGCCAACAATAGGCACACCTCCAGCTTTCACAATATCTTCGGAAGAAACTTCTACCTCATCTTCAGTGGTTTCTTCCCCCCTGTTTGAAGGCTACAACAATTTATCAAGTTCAGACACGATCCGGAATATCAAATCACAAATACAATATGAATTCTCACACAAACATATGCCAGAGCAACAGCAAAGCTATCGATGCAAGCACGCAGAGTTGGACAAACCTAAGAGATACCCACCTTGTGTAATAAATAAAACATACATAATTGACTTCAAACTTTTTCCTTTTTGGTTTGCTGTACAAGTCATATCTAGTTAATCAACATGTCAGCAGTTAAATAACACGAAACTAGTGGGTTTATAATAGCAATCGTATATTTGCCTTCCATGTTGCAGATCAATAATCATATCATAATGCCTGCTCAATGACATCAAAATGCAGGAGTTTTCAGTGAAATAGTTTTTTTTTCTTTTTGCCCTTCTGTATTTCGGTATCCCTCCCTCATGCGTTAAATGGAAGTATTCAACATATGAAGATGCATGAGACGTCAATATAATCATGCCCCATCATTGCTTTACAATACCAGAGCTGTGGAAGTACTCAGTTCACCAGCTAGTTATCACATTATCACGGGAGAGGCAGGAACAACGCTGTCCAAATCATTAAGCAAAGACAGATGCTTTGGTTCCTTATTCAATATTTGCATCCAGTATCCTCCCCAGTCAGAGATTCTATCAGTAATTAAGGATAATGACTGTATTCAATTTTGGCAGGTCTTTTTAGAGGCCATTCTTGCTGGGAAAAGGATAGGTCCTAAACCTTCAGTGCAATCCTACAAAAATGCAAAATAGTGCAGCAAGAAATATCCTTATGCATTTGCAACATTGCGGATCAGCACATAGGACATCATCCTGAAGGATCAACGTATTTTTAAGGTAGCCATAAAAGATTTGAATGTTCTAGAACAGCAACCGAGCTGATAATATTGGCCCTTTGACTAGTCACAACATGTCCAATGTAGAAACTTACAATTGGTGATTTTGCAGCTCATTCACAAAATACACGGACACTGATCCAAGAAAGGCTAATTACTCAATGTCTTGAATGATATATATGAATAGGTTTGATACTTCATAAGTTACAACATTTGCATAACCACCGCAAACAGGGGTTCAATGTCTTCAGGGTGATTATGAAATGACTGAAAAGAAATAAATAATTAAATTCCATACCCACATCATATTCTCTCAACAATTTATAGCACACATGGCAAAAAAAAAGGAGTTCAAGTCATCAGGGAGAATAAGAGGTACCTGTGTTTCCATTTCTTCTTTACTGAGAAATTTTCCACCAATCCCACGCTGCCGCCTTTCTGCAAGAGCTTGCCTTGAGGGTATCTGAAAGAATCAAGATCATTGAGTATCCCTTTCAACATGATAGTAGTAGTAATAATAATAAACACTTAGATAGCAACTATTGGTAATTTACTCCAGCATAATTCAATTTGTCTGCTCAACACCCTGTATCAGAATGTCTAATCCACATACCACATTCCAAGATATAAACAAGATACACTGAATTTCAGATGTGTAAGTTTCAGTGCATGACCTTAATAGACCTATCTACTGCCTGCCGGCCATTTCGCTTCTTCATGTACTTTGAAATGATATCCCTCCTCTCCTCATGTGAGTATCGTGAAACTCTAATGCCTAGCTCCCTCAACAATCGTGATTGTCCAGGATTACTCACCAGTGGCACTTTTCCACCCTCCTTATGCTTCTTATGTTCACCTTCCCTCTCCCCCGGCTTCTTCACCAAGTCCTTCTCCTCCACTTCCCCTTCTTTCTCCACCAGCACCACATCTTCTCCTGCTGAGCAGTCATTGCTCTCTGCCACCAAAGTTCCTTCCTTTGGACTCTCATCTGGAATCACCACCAAATCACCTTCCTTCAATGGTTTCGGAGCAATCTTTCTATATGGCACGTGCATCATCCTCTGCTTTCTTTCCACCTCCTCAGGGTCTGGTTGCTGCCGCTTAGAGGGTGGATAGCTTCCTTTCGAGCAATAAAACCTCTGCATCACCAAAGTCCGGTTATCCCTTGACCTCCGGCCAGCCCCAGTCTTGCACTTAAACCCCATCTTCTCACTATAAGTCTGGTAAAGCGCCTTCGCCATTGAGATGGACTCAAACTCCATCCCCACCACCGGAATAACTCCTGCGAGAGTCCCAGCAGGGTCTACTGGCGGAGAGAGCGTGTGAGTGTGCTCAACCACGAACCTCGCAACAGCCCACCTGCCCGTGGTCGTCCGTATGACCTCCATGACAGCCCCACAGCCCTCCACGGGCGAATCCCCTGCAGAAGCGGTGCCATTACTAGTGGCCGTCGCAGCATTTATGTGGCTCATATGGATGTAATTTCGCATGATGTAGGCGACCCGCAGGGCATACTCGTTATAGAACGTCTTTCCCCCGGCCGACCCGGGGTCCGCCACCGGTGGCGGTGGTGGTAGCGGCAGTGACGGAAGGGGCGGCGGAGGGGGCGGCGGTGGAGGAGGAGGAGGGGGAAAAGCTGAATCAGACGCAGCAGCAGTTGTGGTTTGATCGAGGGTTTCATCCCCCGGACCAACTGGAGGGGTCTCCTCTGGTTCCCCGTGTTTCTCCTCGCTCTTCTGAGCTTCTTCAAGCTCTTGATCGCCAGGGTTATCGCAATTCTTTAGGCTATGCTCTCCGCCCAGCTTCACCTCCTCGTTGTTAGAGATCTCAGAGATCATCACCATTTCCGCAGATAACCGAGCTGAATCAAAGCCCTTGGAAACAAAAATGAAATAAATAAACAGAAATGTTTAGGAAATGGAACTCGAATTAAGAAATTAACACCCTAGGGTTGCGGTTCCTCCCCAAGCGGAGAGGAGAAACCCTGGTTTTCTTTTTTAAAAGATTAAACAAAGAAAAAAAAACCTCACAAATTTTCAAATTTGGAAATTTTGGGCTTCGCGGGGCGGGGAGCTCCGGCACTGGACGCTGCGAGCCACGGAGCAGCGGCGTAGCGATCCTGGGGCAAAGGGAGGAGGATCTCCTCCGCGGAACAAGATAGTACTCTCTGTCAACGAGTGGACGACTGCCACGTATCCCACGGTGCATCTGGGACCCACCATAGAAACCCATTGCGTGCTTAATCACGTGAATTGGTTGGACGTGTCGATCTTTGTGTCGCTGACGAACGATGCGGGATTCGCTGTTTGGTATTGAACAAGACCCGGCTATGTGACCGTTGGATCTCTGCACAAGCAACAAGTGGTTGTTTGAAGGGCACGCGACACGTATCCATGGCTTCATGATTCTTATGGCGGAAATAATTATCCTCATATTATTATTCGTTGGTTTTACGGACACAGTAATTGTAAAAGAAAATAAATTCTCCACCCAATGTATTGCTTGAATGAATGTTTATAGCACTTCAAAGTAAGTTGGCATCTGAAAAAAAATATTTCTCACCATCACGAGAATGGTAACAGGTTTTTTAGCAGGTGATTGATCAAGAAATCAACTTTTTTCGTTAAGGTTAGTGATTGTTCCATTATATATATATATATTGAGAAAGAGAGAGAGAGAGAGAGAGTCAATCTTTTGTGAATGTTGATAAATAATAATTCTATGGACATGCTTCATCAACCGCTGGAATAAAATTCAAAATAATTTCAGCTCAATTTTTATCATCTAATCCCATTTATATCCCCAAAATAAATAATTATAAAACATTAAATCACCCCCCCCTTCCCTTATCCCACTTTAACAGAGTATAAATGATATATATTATTCTTAACTTTTTTTTTTTTTCTTTTTCTAAGAATGTTAATAGATGACTTTTTTTCTCGCTATATATATACACACACATTACTTCTGTTTTTATAATTTTAATTATGTGAAAGCATGTTATAAATACATAATTTTTTAAAAAAAAATATTTTAATTTTGATCGCTTGACTGTAAATATGTAGTGGTTATTTATTAACTTTTTACTCATATTAAAAATTGAGTATATTCTATTATTTTATATGTGCTTTGCATTTGAAAGATAATTGGAAGTTTCAATTTGAAGATTTTCACTTGTAAATTACATATGTCTCATGCGGGAGAAATAGTGATTTTTTTTTTTTTTATGATTATATGATATAGGAATTTCATCTCTAGAAAATAATTTAAGTCTTGAGATTAAATCTCTCCACACCCACCCAAATTATATAATCTCATGCGAAGAGGAACAATGGTTACATCACTCTGTGGTTTGTATTATAAAAGAATTTAATTTATTTCTAGAGAGCCATTTAAGCTATTGTAAGCTGTTCATCCACATATTTGTTTGTCATTTCCCTTCAATAAGGAGCACCCTATTATATATAAAAAAAAAAAAAACTTTTTACTCATATTAGCATTTAGCTAACACTGCCTAAACAGTACATTTGAATATACAAAAACTTTTTACTCATATTATCAAGTCCCATGTTGATGTCACCATCCTGCTTTTTTTTTATGCATACAAAACCACCACCAATTTTACAAGCATAATTTTAATTATCTTTTATAAAAAGAAAAACATTTTAATTTATTTTTAACTAAGATAAAATTACACATTCATAACGATTACTTTCCAAAATTGTTAAAAATATATTTTAAATTATTTACAATCTATTAAAATGATTAAAAAAATTAAAAGTATTCTGAATTCTTATACAGGAGTTTTGAATGTTATTTGAGCCATAAAATATATTTATCATTATAATTAAGGCAACCAACTGAACCAAGTGGACATATGTGTTAATATTTTTTCACATCAATAAACTGTAGCTATATATCGTAACTTACTAACAATAATATAAATACTGCACGTGCAACACACGTGCAATAGAGATGATGCACGTGCAACACACGTGCGACACCAGCTATATATAATTAAAAGGACAGCTCCAATTGACCGCGAGTCCTGTCAAATTCGCGTTTCACTTCTCGGCTTCAGTACAACCCTTCTTCTATCTTGTTCTTCTCCGGCGAGGCCTGGATCCATGGAGGTCGAGGTGAAGGTTATCCCGGGGATCGATAGTTGCTTTGTGTCCCTCCCTCTCTCTCTTATCTATGCACTTCAGTCAACAGCGGCCGGGTCTCTACCTCCCGTTCTTGCCCTCGAGCTCCGCTCTCGCTCGGGTGATTCCTGGAACATCGCTTGGTCTGGCTCCGCCTCAAGGTCTAATGCTATTGAGGTACTGATCGAGTTGGACATCTGTGATTAAAGGTTTCTTGATTTTTTTTTTCTTTTGTCAATTAAACGTTGTTGATTTCTATGTGAATTACAGTTGTTTTGATTTTTTTTTTTTTTTTGTGACGGTAAGATTTTTTATTTTTTAGCTCTTGGATGATTCTTGGTTGTGTTTTAGATAAAGAATTTCCTGATTTTGTTGGGAGTGAAGCATTCTTGAATTTTCTTTGAATTATTTTGTTGCGAATATAATAATGTTCCTGATTTTATTTTGGAAGAAAATTTTATTGATTGCTGGGCCCTTCTTGGTTTCTCTGTGAATTAAGTTTTACTGTCGAAGAAAAGGTTCTTTATATTGCTGTGAACGAAATGTTGTTGAATTTTCTTTGAATTATTATTATTATTGTTGTTGTTGTTGTTGTTTATTTATTTATTTGAACAGATGATTCTTGATTTTTCGGAGGAAGAAAATTTTCTTAATTGCCCAGACGCTCTTGATTTCTCACTGAATGGGATTTCATTGTAGAAGTAAATGTCAGAAATTTACAATTTAGAGCACATGAGAGCTGTCAGTATGTCTTTAATTGCATATAAATTATCTGCTCAATCTTGTTGTTCTCTGCTTTGGACTCTAGGTTGCTCAAAAGTTTGCTGAATGTATATCTTTGCCTGATGGAACTAAATTACAAGTGAAAGTAGTTGCTAATATACCAAAAGCTGGTGAAGTATCTATAGAGCCCAATACGGAGGATGATTGGGAAATTTTGGAGCTGAACTCAGAGCATGCTGAGGAGACTATTCTGAAGCAGGTACTGTGCTGTTCTCATCTCTTAAAGAATCATCATTATGTTTCTTACCTTGCTATGATCTCCAATTGATGCATATTGTTAATGGAGTCTGTTCAGGTTGGCATTGTGCACGAGGGAATGAAGTTTCCTCTCTGGTTGCATGGACATGTTGTTGTTGTGTTTCGTGTCACTTCAACCTCTCCTAAACAATCAGTAGGTAAGAGGAATCATTTATGAACTTCAATACTGGTTTGCAAATGATATACCATTATGCCATTGATAACTATTTTCTTTGTTTAATATAATGACATCTATTTTTAATCTTTTAGTGTTTTTCTCCTATGTTTTCTCTCTCTCGCCTTGCATAGTCTTTATGAGCTTCTTCTTTAGTTCTTTATAGAATATGCAAATGGCTGCAGAACATTGTCTGCCATGATGTGTTCATTCTTGTTGATTGACCTTTGGATTATCAGTGCACCATTTATGAATCAAACTTATGTAACTGACTTTTGATAGAGAGCATATGCCTTATGGAGCATTTATAAGTGATTTAGGAAGATCACAACTGAAAGCATGCTTCACATGGACCACAGGGACCTTCAAATGGGAATTATGTGGTGCATGTTGAAACATATGACGGAAAAACTAAATTTTTGGTAATTGTCTAGTAGGAGGAAGGCAAAGAAAACCAGGAATCTAAACTTTGTTGGTGGAAAGAATTTCTCATCCAGCAACATTGAAAATAAAAAAATTACTGCAAGGCTTCAAAGTATTTACCTTTCATCTGCCTGTCTACGTGGAAGTTCTCTTGCACATTTAATTATTACCTATAACCAAATTGTTTCTCCCATTTCATGTGGTGTAAATTTATCTATGTTTTCCATACCTATTTGTCTGCTCGCTTTTTGTTCTCCATTCAAAGGTCTCAGAGCTGTGTTGCTAACTTGTTTCTCCTGAGTTGTTGATGGCATATAGCTGCTTTCTAATATTTTAATGGTGCACTTAAGTCTAATTTTCTTTTGGTGGTTTCTAGTGCAACTTGTGCCAGGAACTAAAGTTGTTGTAGCACCAAAGCAGCGCAAAGAAAGAGCGGTTGGGTTTGAAGAATCTCATAACCAAAAGTTGATGGAGGAACAAGTTATGTCAAAAGTATTACTACGTCTACAAGCAGAAAATACAATGCATATTCATTGGTTTGAATTTAATAGTGTTGAGCTGGGGGTTGTACTCACTTCTGTTGCTTTCATACATCCAGAAACAGCTAGCAGATTATCATTTGATAATCTTCAACTTGTTACAATTGTGCCTAGATTGCCAGCAAATGAGACTACTCAGAAGGGGAAAGATTATGCCCAGAAAAGAGGAAGTTCCTCTCCTAATACAGAGGAAAATAAAGGGTTCTCAGTGATCAGTAACAAGAGATATCGGCAAATTGTTGTTCGCATTTTGAGTTCAGAGTTGGTTGCGAAAGAACACGTCATGCTTCCTCAGTCTCTTCGTCTTTTTCTAAATGCAAATCTTCATTCTTGTAAGTAGACCAAAGCACTTTATTTAAGCACCAAAGGAAAATAAAGCTTATCTACAATGTGTTGCATTTCAAATTTTGATTTAACATGTATGCTGTTTCGATGCTCTTGCTATTTGAGTTTGAGTAATTTTAGACATGTTTATCCTCAAAACCCATAATAAACTTGAATGATTTTTATTTTTATTTTTTGGTTTTTATTTTATTTGTATGCCCATCTCTCTATTGCATTGGAATGCTTCTATCTTCTGTTTCTTGGTTATCTTTTTGCATGTTTAAAATTTGTTTCTTTGTGTCTTTCCAAAGATGCTTAACTATATCCATGACATTCTTCAACTGATGTGATTAATAGCTCCTTTTTTTCCCATTTGATGTTATTAAGCACTGACCAACCGCTGTTGTTGTGGGTATTTTGATTAGTTTGGTGACTTGGGGTCATCTATGTTAGTCTATATATGCTTAATATCATAATGCCTCTTGATTTTTTTTTCTTTTTTACTGAAGTAGATGCTTCCTCCATGATATCTGTATATTATGTAAAGTAGAATTACTAGTTCTCTTGAGGTGGATTGTTGGAGCAGTTTGTTTGAGTGAGCCAGCGCATCTCTCTTTGCCTTCTTTAAGGGACCCAATAGGAAACTTAAAGTATCTGTACTGCTAGTGAGCACCATCTGGTAATTAATATAACTTTGAGAATAATGCTTGACAAATTTTAAATTTTAAATAAAAAAAACACCTTATTCAGTATCAAGCTCCATGGTGAATTTCAAGATACTACAACTGGTAATGGCATATCAGTTGTATTGCTTAATTATTTATGCTTAGTTCTTTGGTTTAGCTTTATAGCCAAACCTTTTTACCAACTATTTTTAGCCTTGCCTGCTTAACTGGTGTCTCAAATTATGTACGTATTCATGGTCTCTGCAGGGGTTTATATAAAGAAGTACAGTGCCAGCCCAAGAAAGGATATGCCTTCCATGAGAATTTCACCTTTTTGTTTCAAGTTATCTGAGGAGAATAATACTGCTGGTAATGACGCATTGGATGTGGGCGACCAATCTCCAAGGGCGAATTTTGATGCTGATGTAGTAGATTGGTCACATCATGATGATATCCTGGTGTCTATTCATGATGCGATCATTGGAAATAGAAAAGAAAATAAAGAAAATGCTTCGCTTTATCATACAGCGCAGGACAGGACATTCCTTATTGAGGCCTGGCTTAAAGGACAACTCATGGCCATTCGTTCTTATGCTGGTGGAATGGAGATTCATTCGGTTGTTTTGACAGAGGAAACTCTGTTTCACTTCAAAGTGAAGAATTTTAACAATGGAAATAACAAAAGTGTCTCATCTGATGATCCCATTAATCGAAGCACTAGTAGAGAATTGGCCACAGAATGGCTGTTTTTGTTGACAGCAACTCTTGATGTGGCTTCTCCACATGCTCTACCATGCACTTATGAGCTGAGCTTGAATGTTGCAACGGGTGATGCATTGCACAGCTGGAAACCTGAAGACGGTAATTTGGAGATGGGCGAACCTGTTTTTCATGAATGTATCAGGGAAAGTAGCATACACAGAGATCGTATGTTAACTGTATCTTCTCTGACGTGGATGGAGGCTGCTATTTCTGATGTTATCAACAGTAAGATTTTCATTGTATATGTACTGGCTTTTGCAATAATCTACCTGATTGCATCAATCATTTCTTCTCAAGCATCAAATCCTTCTATAACATAACTTGGAAAGTTTTGCATTTCTTTTGCAGGGTTGTTTGTATTGTTATCTCCTTCTTCCAGGAAATACCAGAGCACTTTTGGGCTTCCTATTCCAGGACATGTTCTTATATGTGGCCCATCAGTAAGATTTTTACGTCTTTGATAACTGACTCCATCAAATATAAATCTAGAATTTCAGCTGCATTACCTTGTTTAGTATTAAATCATTTGGTCTCATCTTTCTGTCATTTTAAATTTAGTTTACCTCATGTGTTGCCTACAGAATTTCTTTGTCTAATGAATATTATGAGTTGTTACATTCCTCATGATCTGATGTACTTCCATGTTACTAACTCGAGCCTGTTTTAAGCCTGTCTTATTGACATAACGCAGGGAGGAAAGTCAATAAAGTCAAGATACTCCATGCATGATGTTTTAGCGTAACGTCATTATATGTCACAACTGCTGCTGTTGAAGCCAATTTATGTGCATTGAATCAGAGCTAAATAAATGCTTATTGGTTGGTTCATGCATAATATAGATTTTGTTATTGCTGAAGTTTCTTTTGATGAATTCAGTGCCAATGTGTATACATTTAAATTACAAAATTTGTGCTGACATGCTTCTTCTATCATTATCTGTTGAAATTTGATTTGCTGAGTATTTTTTGGCATATCCTTTCCTTTATCAGGGTTCTGGCAAAACTTCCTTAGCCACAGCTGTTGCCAACTATTTTGAAGAACATGATACCATTTTAGCACACATGTAAGAAGTTGGATTTTAAATTTATTTTTTCCTTCTCATTTTCCTTTTTTCCCCTTTGTTATATTATTACAAGGAAGCTTATTTGATTTCTCCCCTTTATTTTTTCTGTCATTTACATGGGTTTGCTGGAGAAGAACTTAAGTCCTATTAATTTCATTTCGAAATGTTAATGATTTTCTTTATGGCTGATAGAGGGTTTTCACTTGTAGAGTTTTTGTAAGTTGCTCAAAACTTGCTCTTAAAAGGAGTCAGACAATTCAACAAGCCATTACACATTCTGTCTCTGAAGCTTTGGTTCATGCACCTTCTCTCCTCATTTTTGATGATTTAGATCGTATTATATCACTTTCTTCTGAAGCTGAAGGGACTCAACTAAATAGTTCGGTCACTACCCTCATGAAGCTTTTCACTGATATTATGGATGAATATGCGGTATGTTTGCAGTGCACTATGGACTCATTCAACTGCCTGTAATGACAATGCTTATAATCACAAGCATTTTCAATTTTCTTATTTGAAATAATAAATAATGTTGTAATCTGACTATACTTTAAACCTGTCTTTGGATTGAGAGTAGATAGATTGTTTTAAAAGAAAAGTAACTAAATGAATATGATGAGGAGAAAAGAAAATAGAACTTTATCAATATATATATATACACACACACACATTTGCTTATCATTTTATTTTCTTCATATATGTAATTATTTTACCTAAGAAAAAGGATTTGTTAAACTTTTCATTTCCTCAGCTATTTTCAAAACTTCAGTTGATTCTTCTTTTACATGTTCTGCAGGAGAAGAGTCTAAGCTCTTGTGTGTATGGACCAATTGCGTTTATTTCTTCTGTTCAATCTCTTGGCAATCTGCCTCAGGCTTTAAGCTCTTCAGGTTTGCTTAGCAGTTATGAGAGACAGAGTACTTTCTATTTGAAATTTTAAACTATGCAGTAGTCTATGCCAATACATCACTTGCTGTACTGTGATAAATTGATGTTGGAATGTACTTTTAGCTATCACCAGATGTTGCCCAATGTTCATCTGTCAATGTAATTTTTTGTCAGGTAGGTTCGACTTCCATGTTCAATTATCTGCTCCTAATGCCTCTAAGTGTGGAGCTATACTAAAGCAGGAAATATGCAAACATGCTCTGCACTGTTCTGATGGTATACTTAAAGAAATTGGCTCCAAGTGTGATGGATATGATGCTTATGACTTGGTATAGGTTATTCACAATGTTCATCCTTCATCACATCTTTTGTTACTGTTTTCATGGTCTTTTATCTTCTGATTGCTTTTGACTGTTCTTTTATTTTCCTATTTGCTTTCTTCTACATTATTAAATATTAAAAAAAAAGGAAAAATGCTAATTCAAAATCATGAAAATATCATGCTGCCCCATATTGTCAGTATGAAATTAAAATTCTATAACTTACATGTTAAAGAGTGCATCTTTTTACATCATCGACTCCGTTTTATTAGAAAGCATTTAGACATTTTGACCTGCAACAGCTACACATTTTGTTTGTAGACTGAAACTTTTGGGAAAATGAATGTTACTGTTCATTTGATCTCCTGGATGCATTTTGCAGGTCCTTTTTATTCAAGAAACATATATAATTATTTATATGATTTTTTTAATATGCTTTAATTTTGAAAAATTGCTTGGCAGTCATAAATCTAAGACTTGAAAAGTTGAAAAATTTTGTGTTTATGCGTGTACAAGAACCTAAGATAAACCTATATCCATCCATATGAGCATAAGTGCTGTTTTGGTCCATGAGCTGTTCATTCTGGTCTCTTTAAATGGTGAAGGTTCTTCTTCATCTCAAGATTGAAAAAGAATATTTGAATAGAAACAAAAATTGCTCACTTTTTCATTGGTTAGTGACTATCACTAAAATCTTCTTTTTTTCAAAGGACCAAATTGCACCTTTTTTATGTTGAGATACCATAAATGTAGTTTTGGAAACCAAAAGGCACTTTCACCAATCACCATCTATGTATGAATGTATCTGTAGTTTCTGCAAAAACTGACAAGATTCAGCTTAAGCTTCATTTTTTAAGTTCTTTAATATATGATGGAACACCTTGTTTGCAGGAAATATTGGTTGATAGGGCTATCTTTGCTGCTATCAGTCGTTTAAGGTCAAATTTTTCTCTCGTGGATAACCATGGAATGCTTACTTTAGTGAAGGAAGATTTTGTACAAGCAATGAATGATTTTGTTCCAGTTGCCATGCGTGGTCTAACAAAATCTGATTATGAAGGTGGGCGAAGTGGTTGGTCAGATGTTGGAGGGCTTATGGAAATTCGAAAGGCTATTGAAGAGGTTCATGGAACTCAATTAGCTTGTACTTTGTTAGTCAAAATTTTGAAAAGATGTTTACATTTTAGGAATATGAAAAGCACATTTTATTAGGGCTGCCTGAATCTGAAAAGAACATTGAATTTTTGGGTTGAGAAATATAGACATCTCACCAAAATGCATAACAATGGTGTTGTGGATTTTAATTCCGTATTCTGAAAGATAAAATAGACAATTAAAATTGAGTTATTCTTTGTTACAGCTTTTTTAATGAGGAAGTCTGTGCTAAGCTGCATTCTAATGTGGCTCTTTATAATGACTTGTGGTCCAACATATACTTATAGAAATGTTCAAAGCTTAATCTACCTGAACAAGGAGCCAATTCTTGCAATTTAACTTCTTGATATTTTTCAACTCTTAGTAGCATGCTTTCCTTTTTATAAATTTAGGTCTCTTTGTACTCTAAGTACTTCTTCATCTTATTTCTATTATTGTACATTATTTTTTAAAAAAATTTTCAGCAGCCAAAGTTGCCTTTCTTAACTCTTGTTGGGGGAGGCTCTTTTTTCTTTTTTTTTTTTGGGGGGGGGGGGGGCGCCATCAGTAGCACGTTACCATCATTTGTGTATCCTTTGTGCTTGGTCTAAGATTTCTTGCAGACAAAGACAATAGGTTGAAATAGAAGTGTAGAGTGTAGAAGTAATAACAGATGATTGTTAAGTTTGATCTGCAGTTATCTCTGTAGTTTTTCTATTAACATTGTTTAGAACCTTGAGGATAAAACTAGCTCATGTGATAGCCTCTATGTATAAAATTAAATTGAAAACTAGGGCTTCTGATCATGGTAGTTGCATTGAACTTTGAGACAGTTTTTATTAATGTGGAATGGTGTCATGGAGGCTCTGGATTACATGCACAAATTGGTCTTCAGGTTTATTTATAGGCCTTTATTTTACGACGAGGTTTTATTGATATTGAAACTTGATGTAACCAATTATAGATGCCCTTTTGTTTCTGGGCTTGTTTATGTTGCTTTCGAGTGTCTGCTTGTTCTGTGTATGTAACAATTTTAAGTTAGAGTTTCCGACTTGTAGTAGTAACTTTTGAAGTTTACATCTCTGGTTTTTTCTTTTCTCTTACCGCTTTTACTATATTTCACTTGTCATAGCATTATACTTTGATTGCTAATATTCTGTTCTTACATTTACACTTGCAGATGGTTGAATTGCCTTCAAAGTTTCCTGACATCTTTGCTAATGCACCTTTAAGGTTAAGATCCAATTTGCTCTTGTTTGGACCTCCGGGATGTGGAAAAACACACATTGTTGGTGCTGCTGCTGCTGCTTGTTCTTTAAGATTTATTTCGATCAAGGGACCTGAGCTTCTGAACAAATATATTGGTGCCTCTGAGAAAGCTGTAAGAAATCTATGTGATCCTTCTATTCTCTGTATTAACTTTTAGCATGACAGCGTGCATACCTGTTTAATTAGATAATAGGAAAATGGAATGTGTGTTTTTCAGTTCAAGGAGATTTCATTACTATTATCTCTTCATTCCAGGTTCGTGATTTATTTGCCAAGGCAGCTGCTGCAGCACCTTGCCTTCTTTTCTTTGATGAGTTTGATTCTATCGCACCCAAAAGAGGACACGACAATACCGGGGTAACTGATCGTGTTGTTAACCAGGTTAGTTGTTGCATGCCAAGTTAAGTGGTAATCCTTGTTCTTTGTTATGATATAATTCAGCTGTGTGAAAGTTAAAGTGGATCAGCAGAGACTACACTTGATAAGGAAAAGATGCTTGATGATAGTTATTTCCCTTGGTTTATTATTATTATTATTTTTTTTTTTTGTGTTGCAGTTACTGACTGAGTTGGATGGTGTGGAAGCTTTGAATGGGGTGTTTGTGTTTGCTGCAACTAGGTCAGTACTCTACAAATTAATCAAGTTTCAAATCAAATGGGGTATACCGTCCGTAACCTTGTGATTGTGTTGTTGCCATCCACCATTTTAATGTCATTGCATGGTAAAGCGAATGTAATTTAGGTTACTTGATATCATGCAACCACTGTAGGAAATTTCATTAGTTTTAGTGAGATGAATCTGCATTAAATTAATAATAAATCTGTGAGAAGAGTAGCTTTACATTTTGAAGGGTTTAGAATCTATTATATTGTTTAAAGGAAAAAGTTTAATTTAATATATTATTCATTTAAAGGGATTACAGCTTAATTGATACCTCAAAACTTGAGGTGGTTGTGGATTTCAAGTGGATATGTGCCTTCTTGAGAAATTTATTTTGTTAAAGTGCATTCTTGCTTTGAACTAGATTGAGTTATCTTAATATTGGATTCTGAGAGAATTTTAGAGCTAGATTAAAATAAAATGAACAAATATATCAATATCTTTTATTGTTATATTAGGTTAATTCTTCATTTCTTTTTCCTCGGTAAAGTTATGAAGCTAACCATTTTTACCTTGCACAATATTCCAGCCGGCCAGATCTTCTTGATGCGGCACTCTTACGGCCTGGAAGGCTTGATCGTCTTCTTTATTGCGATTTTCCTACATGGCAAGAACGATTAGATATTCTCAAAGTTTTATCAAAAAAGGTTCTGTCATCATCCTCATACCTGCATTTTTTTTAGGTGCTATGTTGCCATCATTTTTTAATTGGCATAGCAATATTCATTACTAGAATCATGTTATGCTCCACTGGTAATTGGCCGTTGACTGGCATCACTTCCGTAAAAAGTTCACAATGATTAAGATTTAGTACTGTTGTTCCTAATTTACATCCCAAAGTTACAGCCTATGTCTTCACTGCTTGATATGATGAGAATCAAATCATTTTCAAATGTTATGCTGAGACTCCTTGAAACCGAATGTCATGACCTTATTTACATTTTCGACATTGCCTTATCAATGTCTAAAGTTTATACAACATTTGACTAAGTTCAATGTCTTAGAAGTTAGAAATATTGGTCATTGTTCTATTAGTGTCATTTTTAATTAATAATATGTTAGTTACATGGACTATATAGTGACAATAATTTCTCAAAAAGATGACAATGATCTTAAGAGTCCTTATTTATTTACAAGATCTACCTAGTTCTTATTCACTTATATTTCGTGTACCCTTTCCTACTAGTTGGTTTCAAAATAAGCAACAATATTTATGCTTCCTATTCTCCATCTCTACAAATAATTCTGCCTTTTCGTGCATGTATTTTGTTTCTACTGAGTTTGCTTACTCTGACTGATATTGCTCTCCTTTGAAAATTAGGAGGGTTCATTTCCCTTTGATTTTCTGTCTTCCTTAATAAAAAATGACATTCTATATTCAATTGAATGTTGTGGATGGAGCAGCTTACATTGGCAAGCAATGTCAACCTAGGTGTGATAGCTTCTATGACTGAAGGATTTAGTGGTGCTGACCTTCAGGCTCTTTTGTCAGATGCGCAACTTGCATCAGTTAATGAGCTTCTAAACGAGAAAGATAGTAAAGAGCGTACTATGCATGAAAAAGAGGTGGTTATCAGTGATGAAGTTCTGAGGTCAGTTGCTTCAAAAGCAAGGCCATCAGTATCAGAAGCTGAGAAGCACAGACTTAATGGGATATATAGTCAATTCTTGGATTCAAAGAAATCTGCCACAGCACAGGTTACTCCTCTTTTTTCCTTCCGTGCCAATTCCATGCATTTTTTTTTAGTGTCAATGTTATTTTGGTCGAAGACTTACCATTCTGAGCACTAGAAAGCAGGCCTTTTTTGTCATCATATTATCCAGTGTTGTCATGACATACCGATGATGGTCTTCCCTTCTAAAATGATACTATGCATATTGCTCATATCCTTGTGTGTTGTAGAGGCATTCACTTCAAGTAGCTCTTGTGCACTTTCAGAGTGCTGACACACACTCTTGATGATGTTCGGCGAGTTATAAATGTTAGGGACTTTTGTACTTCAAATTGTAGTGACAAGCAACTCGTTATCCATTCCAAAATTATTATAGGGGTTTAATATAATAGTCAAGTGATTTCCAAGTAATTGCCTGATTATGCAAAACGAAATAGTTATTTACTGTAAACAACTAGTTTTATGCTGATTGTACTACAACATGATGTATTCATGAATATGCACACTTCATCTCATTTCTCAATGAATACCATCATGCAGTCTAGGGAAGCAAAGGGGAAAAGAGCGACCCTCGCATAACGTCATGCTCTAATCTTATTTCGCACAATGTATTTCAAGTGGGACTATTGTGAAAAGGTGATTTACTATTTTCTTTCTAGCTTATTTTACCAAAATTCTGAATTTATTTTTGTTGTTCTAATTCTAGTTGACTGAAGAGGAGTCATGTGTCAAAGGAGGCATGCACAACCTTGGGTTGCTCTAATGTAGTATATTCTAGTGTTCTTTTCTGACCCGCTAGAAAAGCATGGGTAGAGTTTCGGTTGGTGGAGTTTCCTCCTATTGTTCTAGTTATAGAGATTGTTAGAGTTTCTGTTTCACTATATATATATATATATATATATATATATATATATATATTCTTATTTAGTAGAATTAGGAATTCTCATAGAAAAAACATTACACATATAGCTATCATACCGCCATAATTTCTCACACTTAGCAGAATGATGAGGTTGAGAAGCTAGTTGTCTCAAACATATAGGGCGTGGCTATTAACTTTGTTCTTATTTTCAAAACAGCAATTATGTTTGTACAATTTATTCTTTTTATATTATTATTATTATTATCTTCAAAATAGCAATTATGTTTGTACAATTTATTTGCGTTTTTATTTGTTTAAAGCCTATTTGTTTTTTTAAAATTTATATTTTAAAACCTATTCAAACATAATTTTTTTAAAAAAAATTCTTCCCGCATATGATCATAATTGAGTTTGTGTAAATCTCACTTGAGTAAGTTTTTTTTTTAAATAAAATAACTTTAAAACAAATAAAAATATAAATAAATTTTAACAAATATGCAAGAGTATTTGTCATCCTAAAAGTAGTAAATTTTTTATGAAAGTAAGTAGGTTTTTTAAGAAATTAAAATCTAATAAGTTTTTTTTAAAAAGATAAATAGCATTCTCAAAAATGGGGCAAAAAAATGCACAACTTTCGAAAAAATAAAAATTTAACAAATGTTTTTTTATTATGGTAAATATAAATAAAATAAAATAAAATAAAAACAGCCCATACCAATCTTCTCAAGTCTTGCCGATGAGAAGATCAGATTGCTACGTTTCTCTCGGCCTTATGTGGCTATTGTCCGTTGATACTTCTTTTCAGGTGGAACGTCAAAAAGTATTCAATTATCAACAGATAATCAAAGAAAGGCCACCCTGACACGCATAGAACAAAGAGCCGTGTTTCTCTACTTACATATACAACCCCATCATCCACTTACGTGTCAGCGCTTTCCAAACATCCATCGCGCAAACAAACCGAAAAACGAAAAAACAAAAAACAAAAACATGGGAATCGAGCCGGCAGCCGTCCACGATAACAAGTCCTCCTCCTCCACGGAGGAGTTTAAACTCGTCGGCTTCAGTCGATTCGTCCGCGTCAACCCCCGCTCTGACCGTTTCCCCGTCATCGACTTCCACCACGTGGAGTTCTGGTGCGCCGACGCCGCCAGCGCTGCCGGCCGCTTCTCCTTCTCACTCGGCGCTCCGCTCTTCGCCTTCTCCGGTCTCTCCACCGGTAACCCCGTCCACACCTCCCATCTCATCCGTTCCCACGACCTCCGCTTCCTCTTCACCTCCCCCCTCCCAAACCCCAATGCTGATCCTAATCCTCCAATCCCCTCCTTCAACCGCGACCTCTGCCTCCGCTTCTCCGCCGACCACGGCCTCGCCGTCCGCGCCATCGCCATCCGCGTCGCCTCTGCCTCCTCCGCCTTCGACATCGCCGTCCACCACGGCGCTCGTCCTTCCTTTCCCCCCACCGACCTCGGCCAGGGCTTCTCCCTTGCCGAACTCGAGCTCTACGGCGACGTCGTCCTCCGCCTCGTCAGCCACCCCGACGACCACCCCCTCTTCCTCCCCGGCTTCGAAACCGTGGCCACCCCCGCAGCATTCGATTACGGGATTCGAAGGCTAGACCATGCCGTGGGGAACGTCCCGGATCTGGGCCCCGCGGTGGCCTACGTTGCCGGGTTCACTGGGTTCCATGAGTTCGCTGAGTTCACGGCGGAGGACGTCGGAACGGCGGAGAGCGGTTTGAACTCGATGGTGCTGGCGGACAACGAGGAGCGGGTGCTGATCCCGATGAACGAGCCGGTGAAAGGGACGGTGAGGAGGAGCCAGATCCAGACCTACTTGGACTTCAACGGTGGGCCGGGAGTGCAGCATCTCGCCCTATCAAGTGATGACGTGCTGAAAACGCTGCGAGAGATGCGGGCTCGCACGGCCTTCGGCGGCTTCGATTTCATGCCGCCGCCGCCACCGACCTATTACCGGAACCTTGTTAAGAGGGCCGGGGATGTGCTAACCGCGGAGCAGATTAAGGAGTGTGAGGAGCTGGGTGTGCTCGTTGACCGTGATGACCAAGGCATTCTTCTTCAGATCTTCACCAAACCCGTCGGAGACCGGTGAGCTCACAACACCCTTTTTTTTTTTCTAATTTTTATTTTTACTTAATCATTTGGAAGCAAGTTGGGATAAATAAAATGTTGGTTTATTTTTATATACTATCTCTTTTATGACAACCTGACATTTAATTAAAAATTCGTGGGGTTTTCTGTTTTAACTCAAAGTCATATATATATATATATATATATATATTTTTGATAATGTTTATTTATAAAATATGGTGATAAATATAACTTGTAGAGAATGAATGGCTTTTGATGCAGGCCAACAATATTTGTGGAGATAATCCAGAGAATTGGGTGCATGGCAAAGGATGAGAAAGGAAGGGAGTACCAGAAAGGTGGGTGTGGTGGGTTTGGTAAAGGGAACTTCTCTGAGCTTTTCAAGTCCATTGAAGAGTATGAGAAGTCACTTGAAGCTAAAATGCCAGGGGCCGCTGCTGCTCCTTGAGATAAGCCGGCCGTTGGGTATGACATTAAAATATTCTCAAATATAGAAACTAGAAATAAATGAGAACGAACCTCTTAGTAGTTGATGATGTTGAATCAAGGTATTTGCTTCTTTTTAATTTGTATGAGGGTTTGGCTTTCTTTGATTTGTGTTCAAATTCATGAATTGTGTTTATCTCAATCCATGGTCTGCATTTTCTAACGTATGACTCGAATCTTTCAATGGCCTGCATGCAGCCTTTAACAAATCCAAGATGCCCAGAGGTCAAAATAATATCATCATTCAAGATTTAGGATTCATTGTATAATAATATGTTCTCATTTGGACAGCCATCAAGAAAGAATGTAGGTACATCAAGCCGTGAGCTTGCTTGTTACCATGATGCCGCTCCTTTCACTGACTACTGACACATAAATTGTCCCATTCCTCCGTCCACTGTTTTTCCAAGTGAATAGGTGGAAACAAAATACTATGCATCATCATCAAGCTTGCAGTAAATTAATATAGGTAATTATTATTGTATATCATCCAGCAATACTCAATTATACCTAAAGTTCTAATTTATATAAAAAATCACTCAATAAAGAATTACTATGTGAAAACTAGTTTTACATTCCACATGTGACGATTCTGATGTTCACATTAGTAGTAGTTTTTCGTTGGATTTTCTTGGGTGATTTTTTTTTTAAATTAAATTAAAATTGAAATATCAACTTATCTTAACCCCCAAATTGAATGAGGAAGGAATGCCAAACTACCTCCCACACAGCTTAAATTAAAAGAACCCAAGATATTTCTTAAAACCCTTGGCTTCATACCAACTATTCTAGAGAAGAACAAACAACTCTTTGATCACCAATATCATTATTATTGTTATTATTAACAAAATGGATAAAAGACAAAAGGAGAGTCACATGAGTTACATAAGGAGAGGGTTGGTAGTGTTGTCTTGTTTTGAGTCCTATTTTTGTTCTTCTCTTTTCCTGTATTTTTAGTTCTTTTTCAATGTTCATTTTTTTTTTAAAAAAAAAAAAAAAAAAAGAAAATTACATAAAAAGGAGAAATGATAGTACATAGAATCCACTAAAAGCCTAGGAAAAGATAGAGAGAAAACAATCATAACTGATACAAAAAAAACATGAAAGAGAAAAACAATGACTTGAAAGGAGAAAACAAAACCACTTCTACCAAATTGAGTGAAAGGCATTGGAGAATCAGTTGATGATGCCTGTGTTAGATGTGTGTTCACCAAAATGATTCATAATTATTAGAATTTAAATTTATGGTACTTTATAATTAAATAAAAAATTCCTTTCCTCTAATTTAACTAGATTTATTCAATGCTTCATCAGCCGCATATATATTGCAATTATAATTCACACGCTTCTAATCTAACTATTCCACAATGGATGCTAACATAGTACATTATGAATAGCCCAATTTGAATTGAGGAAATCTTTAAAGAAAATAATACAATATTACACGGATCTTTCAATGGACAAAATTTTGTAAAAAAAAAGGATAAGAAATTTTTTTTTTTTTTGAGTGTTTAAAAATTGAATTTAATTCAGTGAATGTCGCATGGGCATTTCTTATTCATAAAAAAATTACTTTAAAAAGCTCTTGGTTTAAAAAGCAAGTATGTACACAAATTATATATATATATATATATATATATATATATATATATATATATATATTGCAAGAGTGTTTAATGACCACAATTGCAACTTAGTATCATAGTATCATTAATATTCATTAAATCACCACTAATTATTAACATGGACAACTTCAATTATTGAAAATAAAAAATATATCTTCGTGTTGTTGTTGTTGTTATTGCAATTATTTATAATTTATAGAAACGTGTAGATTTAATAAACAATGGATTAAGTAATATTATATTTTGTCAATGAAGGAGATTTCAAACTCATTTGATTGATTGATTGATTGATTGATTGATTGATTGATTGATTGATTGATTGATTGATAAGGAGGCTACATATTCACGGTAGACTTATAATAAGCTTAAATTTGAGTCACAATTTGATGCTTGAAGGCTTTTATTTACAAATTGATGTCAAAGGAGGCTTGCTATTTGTTTGGTGCCTTTCAATTACTTTTTCTAAGAAAAAAAGCTTTATGAATATCTAAAATATTGAATTTTTTTTTTAATTTGTGGTATAATTTTTTTGGCCGGTTATTAAGGTTTATGGTTCAATTCAACTTCCAAGAAAAAAAAAAAAAAGCAAAGAAAAAGTGTTTTGGTACTTTATAAAGCGATGGACAAGAAAAAACAGATTAAAAAAAAGTACAAAGTACAAAAAAGTAAAATTGAAGAAATATGATTGATGAGTAAAATATTCAATGTTAATTAATCAAATTCAAAGAAAAACAAATTCATTAGATGTAATCAATAGTGCCTGCTTATGGTTGATATTGATTTAATTGTTGATTACAAAAATTAAGCAAAATAAATTATTACCTTTGAAGTTTTCTTAGTTAGAAATCGAAAGGTATCTATTATTCTAGATCCAAAGATTAGATTTTGTTATGTTGAAACAAAAACTATACATTAAAAAAAATATTAAAAAAATATCATCGACAATTATTGAATTGATTTAAAGATGAAACCATGGATAAATTTGAAGTAATCTCAAATAAACTTCATAATTCAATAAATATATATTTACACATATAATTTAAAGTTGTTGTTGTTATAATTATTATTATTAATTTTATTATTCTTTCAGCTAAATGGTTTTGAGAGTTAAATGAAAAAAGAAGAAGGGAGTTTTGGCCTATAACGAAAGACCTAGTTTGTATGATACTTATTATTTGAGTTCAAAAGCATTGGACACACTAGCTCTAATGGTCCACTGTTGGTGTAGGCTTGCAACTCAATTCTCATATACACTGGATGACTGTGTACACTCCTAACTGTATGTTTCGGTCTCATATATATATATATATATATATATATATATATATATATATATATATATATTGAAATAAACTCTAATTAGGTTATCAATTACCATTAATTGATTATAATGTCATTAAATAACCATCACATGGACACATGAATATATTTAATAGATGAGGGTCTTCTCAGGGAGATTTCACAAGCACAAATCCTCCGATGCTCTTAAACTATTCACTTTTGATCTAGGGGAAGTGATGGTTTTTTTTTACTCCAAACAACTAATGTGAATATTAGCGTTTTTTCTGTGACCATCTTTTGATAGCCCAATATATTTATTATAAATATGCATGTATTTATTATATAACCCAATGTGTCTTTATATAACTTCCAATTAAGCATCACCGGTTGACAACATCAAAGCAATATAATTTATACATAAAATTTAATAACACCTTCAGTTCATAAGAATTTTTTATAATAGAATAACTCTCTCTCTCTCTCTCTCTCTCTCTCTCTCTCTCTTTTTCTCTCTTTGAGAGTGTTTGGTCTATAAAAGTCCTGTAATGGTTCAGTCAATATTTGTTAACTATAAATACTCATGCTATAAGTTTCCACTTGAGTGGTTGAGATATATCACTTTATCACATATAGTAATATCACAAAATCATATTTTATATTACTTCTACAATATATATATATATATATATATATATATGCATGCTACCTTGGACTTGTATTTAATAGTACTTGGAATTTGGAAATTTCTTGTATCAGCCCCAAGTTGCATTGATAAGTCACTATGAAATGTTTGTCAAAGATAATCCATCACCCCATGAACAAACCTATCGATCCGATTAAATTTGGGAAGTTGGTGTTTGTCATAGTCCATCATGAAAATAAATAAAATAAATAACTTAATTATTGATTCATTTTCGCAAGAACACAAAAGGTAGAACATAGGTATTGAATAATAATAGTTGTGAGTTAGTATTTTTAAGCACCCATGCAATGGAAGAATAATAGTCTGTGTTCCTCTAAAATGAAAAGTCTAATATTTGATTTTTTTTTTCAACTCAATAATTAATGGTTTGTGATTTTTTCACGTTTATAAATAAAATAAAGCTTAATAAAAAAAAGCAATGATTATGCAGTATTACATTGATACAATTAAATTTTATTTTTTAAACTTTTTAATTTTTAACACTAAAATGGCAACATTTCATAAATAATTTATTTTATAATAGTTTTTATAAGAGATATTATGTGATTAATAAATACCATGCCATCTCATACCATATTAGTTTATTATTAAAACAAAAATCAAATATTAGGCAATATTTGCACACATCTTATTTCTCCTAATTCTCTTAACACTATCATATTTTAACATGTCATGACAAGTAGTTATAAGAAAATAAAATATCAATAAAGATTTGAAAAACTCTTATTTAAATGTTATCATAAGTTATGTTGTATTTAAATACATCACATAATCAAGTGAATGCTACATGAATTATATTTAATTTTCCAAAAGTCATATGCAAATGAATAATAAGGTATAATAGATCTATTTCTTTATAAAAACATCTATATATTAATCCCAATATTATTTATTTTATTCTTTTATGTCATCAAACCATTGTTAGCTTGGTTGTGGTGATAAGTTGATTTTATTCCCAAATAATTCTTAATAATGACAAATATTGCCATCATATAAATATTATATTTCTTAGCAAAAAAAAAAAGAAAAGATAATGATAATAATTCATAATATTGGATACAAATGCCCTCCATATAGAGTTAATTATGAGGATTTGAATTGAGAGAAAATATTCAATTTAATTAATTAAATAAATATCAGCATAAACACATACCAACAAAGTTGCTAATCCAACTTACCATGTAACATAATTAAAAAGATAATTAAAGATAACAATAATAATAATAGCACTAGTCCTCTTGTAGCACATCTAACCATATGTCTGATTGAAATTTAATTAATTAGCATGCATGGATTGACATTATTAACTTGTGGTATAAGTATAGGAATTATATTTCGTTTAAAAGTCATGAGAGGACAGTAACCTAACTAATAATAAATGTTCATTGAATTATAATGAAGATAAAAACACATTAATAATGGAGAGCTTGGCATATCTTCCTTTTTTAGATTAATGGCTTCCTCTTTGAATGAAACTAGCTAGCCTAACTCACACCATAATTAGAAAAGCTTGCTAGCTAGCTAAGAGCAATGGAGACCATAAAATGGTCTCTAAAAATGGCAATGCACCAACTTTGATTATGGGGCTTCATGTAATACATTAGAAACTATTTTACCCTTCATTAAATCAAATTAAATTAAATTAAATTAAATTAAATTAAATTAAATTAAATTAAATTAAATGTGGTTCATTCTATTCTCCTCTAGAGTTTGTTTAATATTTTGAAAAGTTTGATTTAGTTACAAACATGTTTGATTATTTATTTGTATGAAATCTTACCTTGTTTAATTTTTTACAATTTTTGTATGTTTATGGTACTGTCTTGTCTTTATAATCATAAATTAATTTATAAGATTAATTTACAAATTGTGGCCAATTGCAAAGTCAACAATATTGTTTTAAAAGAACAATGATCATCACATTGTCCATTGTTTATTAAAAATATAAATTTTGTTTGGGAAATTTCCACCTGGTCTTATTAAAAATATTTTTATACAAAAATTAGAAAAAAAAAAATATAAGACAAACATGTTTCATGATAAGAACACCTTCACATGAAAGACTAATAATTTTTAGCTTTTAAATGAGGGGTTGAAGATTTCTCAAGTTAAAATGAGATATTTTTCCTTGATATATATATATATATATATCGTTGAATTTAAAGGTAAAATAAATGAGTTTTCAATACATTATAGTTTATTCATATTCTTCAATATTATAAAAATGGTGAAAAAAAAATCTCTATAAAAAGTGGGAGAGGAGCCAAGCCGTTTTGGCGCCTTCTTCCTCGTTTCACTAAACGGCCACCTTTTTCATCTCTCTGTCTCTCAAGTTTGTTGCTTCTCTTTTAGGAATGGTCCGAATGGATGTGGAGAACCTCTCTACTCCCCAGGAGAGCAGGTACTTGGTGAGTTTTCGCTATCTCTTTCTTTCTGTCTTTCTGATGATTTCTCATTGAGTTATGCTGTAATGGTGATTTTAATGGGATTGAAAATGTTTGGTTTCATCCTTTTGAGTTTCTGATGATATTTTATTACTGTTATTATTCAGTGAGTTTTTGTTATAAATTTTGAAAACTTGATGACGTTTAATGCTTGGCCTCTGTCATGTCTGAGAGAAAGATGAGACCTTTGAGTTATATTGTGCTGGTGATTTTAATGTGCTTGTAATTTCCTGATTATTCATTGAGTTTTTGAGTGGTATCTGAAAGGAAAGTTTTTGAGAAAGGTTTGATGGTTCTTTTCACAATTTTTCTGGATTATAAGTGCTACAAGTCTTCTTATCCTCTTGTTTTTATTTTTTTCTACCTTTTTTTCAACATTGATAAAGAAGTTAGTTTAACTGATTCTTTTATTAACCTTGTTGTTTTCCTCCTTTTCTTTCGTTAATACATCCAAGCTGGATTAAATGATCATACTGTGAATTTGTTCTCTTTTTCATTTCTGATAGAATTGATCAAATAATTGTTCTGCTATACTTGTTGCAGAAAGCTTGTGGAACTACTCTTTTGTTGGCGTACCACAGCCTTGGTGTTGTATATGGGGACTTGAGTATTTCACCCATTTATGTCTATAGGAGCACCTTCTCCGGGAAGCTTCACCTCCACGAAAAGGATGCTGTTGTACTCGGTGTCTTCTCTTTGGTCTTTTGGACACTCACTCTGATTCCACTCTGCAAATACATATTATTTGTGTTGCAAGCCGATGACAACGGCGAAGGTGCTTAATGATTTCTCTCTGTGCCTTTGGATTCCTTTTTTTTTTTTGTTTTTTGTTTTGCTTGCTCATTTGGTCTTTGAATTGAGACATTTATTTTTCTTGATTTGAAATACTACATTTTCAGGTGGGACATTTGCCTTGTATTCATTGATGTGTCGAAAACTAAAGATTGGTCATTTGCGGTATTCTCAGCCTGCCGATGATGACCTGAGTATGTACAACTCGGAGACATCTCAGAGAGAAACAAGGACTAGTTTCCTGATAAAAAGTTTTTTCGATAAACATCAGAGTTTTCGTGTTGTTTTGCTCCTAGTTGTGCTATTGGGAACTAGTATGATTATCGGTGATGGTGTTTTGACCCCAACTATGTCAGGTAAAAATTTTTTTTTTTCTTTTCTGCAATTTTGAATTTTTTTTCTTCTCTGATCCTTGATAATAAGTAATCAGTTCTCTGCTGCACATGTTCAGTGCTCTCAGCTGTGTCTGGAATCCAAATAAAAGCCCCAAATTTACATGAAAGTAAGTGAAGTTAGTGAATTAATTCTCTCATCAATGATTTTAGCAAACATTTGTGCTGTTTAGTCTAAGTTGCATCTTCTATGTTTGCAGATTACATTGTATTCTTTGCATGTATGATCTTGATTGGACTCTTTTCATTGCAACACTATGGGACACATAGAGTTGGCTTCCTATTTGCTCCAATCTTGATTGCCTGGCTCTGTTGCATTAGTGGGGTAGGTATTTACAACATCTTCAAGTGGAATCCAAGTGTTTGCCGTGCCATGTCTCCATACTACATCTATGACTTCTTTAAACAAACCGGAAAAGACGGTTGGAGTTCACTCGGAGGCATTATCCTCTGTATCACAGGTTTGTTTGTGCCGTGATTTATATGGTGTTTAGTAAATTCATATTTTTATCTTCTGCTCATGCTTCATGTATATATATATATATATATATATATATATATATATGTGCTCAATTAGGTTCTGAGGCCATGTTTGCTGATCTTGGACATTTTTCAAAACTATCAGTCAGAGTAAGATTCTTGTCTGTACTTAAACAGAAACTTTATCTAATGAGGAAGTTAAAAATTTTAATCATTCTCTGATGTCATTGCAGATGACATTTACTGCAGTGGTTTATCCCTCCTTGGTAGTTGCCTACATGGGTCAAGCTGCTTATCTATCAAAGCACATTGAGGATCTAGAAAGAAGTTTCTATAAATCAATTCCAGGTATTAAAATTTGCTTCTTTCTGAACATTTACTGATTATGAATGTGATCTTTGATGTTTGATATGCAGAGGATATCTTTTGGCCGGTTTTTATCATAGCGACATTAGCAACAATTGTAGGGAGTCAGGCGATAATCTCAGCGACTTTCTCCATAATCAGTCAATGCCAAGCATTAAGCTGCTTTCCCAGAGTGAAGATCACTCACACATCCAGCCAAATCCATGGCCAGATATACATACCAGAGATCAACTGGCTTCTCATGTTCTTATGCATCATTCTGACAATCAGTTTCAAGGATATTCATTTGATCGGCAATGCATACGGTGCATGCTTTTCCTTAACATTTTTTTTCCTTTTAACTCAATGAAAGAATCCCATAAATTTCATCATCTAATTTCCAGGTCTGGCTGTGATCACTGTCATGTTTATCACGACCTGTTTGATGTTTCTCATCATCACGACTGTTTGGAAGAAAACCGTAGTATTGGCACTCCTCTTCATTCTGATGTTTGGATCAATTGAACTTGTGTATTTTTCTGCATGTCTCGCTAAAGTTCACCATGGAGGATGGCTCCCTCTTGTGTTCTCTCTACTCACTCTTACGTTGATGTCTGTATGGCATTATGGAACCGCGAAGAAGCAGGCTTTCGAGTTTCAGAACAAGGTCTGCCTCGACTGGCTTCTCGGACTCGGACCGAGCTTAGGCATGGTTCGTCTCCCAGGAATTAGCCTTATCTACTCAAGCACAACTGATGGTCTTCCTCCCATGTTTGCACACTTCATCACAAACTTCCCTGCATTTCATCGAATATGCATTTTCATCAGCTTGCACACTCTGACAATACCAAAAGTCCCGCTAGACGAGCAGTTCTTGATCGGTAGGATCGGTCCAGCGGAGTACCGTTTATTCCGGTGTATCGTCAGGTATGGATACAAAGAAGCCAGGAAAGACAGTGATGAGTTTGAGAACCAAGTATTCATGAAAGTGGCTGAATTTCTGCAGCAAGAGGTGATCACTGGGAAAAGCAACACCAGTTATGAATATGAAATGGCAGCTGTTGGCAAGCCTTGTGAACCAGTTATTGATACTTTCAGTAAAGCAAAGGCAAAGCGAAAGTACAAGGTGAGATTCGCAGAAGTTGGAGCAATGGATGAAGTGAGTGAACTCATAGAACAGAAGGAATCAGGGCTGTCATACATGATGGGAAACACTTGTGTAGTAGCTCATGACTCTTCGTCATTCCTCAAGAGATTTGTCATCGATATAATCTACGGATTCATCCGCCGTAATTCACGCCGGCCAGCGGTGGCTCTCGGCATCCCTCACACTTCCCTCATTGAGGTTGGCATGGTCTACCGTGTTTGACAACCATCACACTTTGATTCTTCCTGTACATATGCATGCATACATACATACATACATACAAGCACAGGATTGAAATTTAAAAAAGAATAACAAAAACTGGTAAGTTTGGTGTGAGTTATTTCAAAAGATGAAATCCCGTTTTTTCAGACCGTTGAGAGTAACAAACTTTCAAAAGAAAAAAAAAAAAAAAGAGAATATTTCAGAAGAACATGCAACAAGGGAAGCAATAGCATTGTCTTCTTGGATTTGCAGTAATGGGGGAGAGCCCACAGTCAAGAGCAGTGGTGCCGGAGCTGAGCAAGAAGACAGGCCACCCATTGCACCAAATTGCGGAGAGCCCCACGCATAAGCTGGTCCTGAAGCAATGGCTCAAAGAGGAGGACTTGGTCCTCCGGCGCATCTCTCTAAAAGAACTCCAACTCACAGTCCTTCAGCGAGACATCACCTTCCTTTATTGCTCCTTCTTTTCCCTCCACTCCCTTCTCCTCCTGCTACTCCTCGCCGGAGACTCCTCGTCATCATGCAGACGCTCATGGGTACCTTGCATTTGCTCACTGGCATGCTCGGCGGCCATTGGGTGGGCAGTGATGTATAAGACTGACGTGGAGAAGCATACTGAGATGCTGCTGGAGAGGGAGAAGGAGGATGGTGTGCTGCTGATGAAGTGTGTGAATGAGTTGAAGAAGAAAGGGCTGGAGTTTGATCTCTTGAAGGAAGTTGATGCATTGAGGAGGGCTAAGAGCTTGAGAGTTGGAACCAGAGCAACTGTTGTCAAGAGATGGTCTCAGAGATATCTCATTACTGGTGCCTTGATTGCATTTTCTTGCGTCTTCTTTGCTTTGATGTGGTATTTGTTATGCACTTAATCATTCATTTTAGTCTTCTTCTTCTTCTTCTTCTTCTTCTTCTTCTTTTTCTTCTTTGTTTTGGTAATAAATGTTTTTTTTTTTTGAAGTAGATTATGTTTAATGAATTTGAAAGATTATTGATTTGGTGTTTTCATAAATTTTCTCTGAAAGTGAGAATGGATACAACATGATAAGAGCAGATGGCAACATCTTGACGCAATGTCTGGTGATTTCATGCCACGTAGGGAACGGCGCAAGTCATCCTGGTTTTGGTCCAAATTGAATTTTTTAAGGAAAAAAAAAAAAACAGAGAACCTCTGAATGGCAGAGGCTTATAACATCAGCTTAATTTTTTTTGTCAAAATCATGACATGGCTTGTTTAATCTTAGATATTCCTTTTTCAAAAAAAAAAAATTAAGCTGATGCTATAAAACAATCTCATGACTTGTTTAATCTTAGATATTCCTTTTTTTTTAAAAAAAAAAAAAAAAACTTAGATAATCACAAACTTAGGTATTTGACTTTAAAACATACAGAGTGCTGTTTATCACCATTTTATCTCTCTGGAATTCAAAATTTGAACAACAGGAGAGATTTCTGTTCTTTTCTTCTTCCTCCTCTCTCTCTCTCTCTCTCTTTAAATGAAAAATGAAAGTGGACAATATTGAAACAGAAAGGTGTTAAGCAAATCTTCAAACAATATCTCAGTGAAGATATGTAAAACACAGTTTGGTATTGGTATGGGTCTGAGATTGACTGCTAAACCATTGAAAAGGATAGAAATTTTACACCAAATTAACCAAGTTTTCCTAGTTTATTATTTTATTGTGTAGGGTTAATGAATTTTGTCTGTAAAAGACTACATACAAAATTATGAAATATAGATATTTAGGATTTTGAGATATATGGGGGGCCCAAATTGGATATTGATTTTTCATTCTTCTTTTAGCTGATGAAACGCATGTCATATGTCATATGCATATACATACAAAGACATATAAGGCTAAAGGTGCAAGATGGTCCGGCCCGGACCGGCCCGTCTCGGCCAGGGCACGGTGTGGCCCGAGCACTGTTCGGCCCAGCTTGGCTTGCAACCGTGCCGGGCCGGCACGGCCCACCTTTCATGGGGGGTCGGCCCAGCCCGAAGCACGGCCCAGGCCATTTGGGCTGGGCCGTGCCAGGCCGGCCGGCCCATCTTGTTTAAAAATATTATAAAATTTATTAAAAATACTAAAAATTAAGAAAATATTTTTTAAAAAAATCTAAATATAGTAAATTTACATAAATACAATTATACAAAGAAAGATAATTTTTTCAAATTTAACATAATATTATAAAATTACATAGAAAAAATAAAGATAAACTAAAAATAAATTACAAATAGATATAGAAAAAATTTTGACATTTATTTAAAAACTATGACAACAATTTAGAAAATTATAAGCTTCGAACTTCATTTGATTAATCTATTTCTTCATCAACACGGGTTGAAGTTGAACGCTCGGATGGTGTAAGGCCCTTTCCAGTATCACTACTTTCTTCATGCATTTGGTATTCTTGTAACCTATCTTCTGCTTCTAGCCAATCCTTCAGACATATGCACATTTGCACTGTTGCTTGGTTCGTGCGGCTCCTCTTATCATCGAGTACCCTTTTTCCTGCACTAAAACAAGACTCCGACGCTACTGTAGACATCGGTGGAGTTAGTAGATCACGTGCCATGGCGGCTAGCACAGGATAGTTATGTTCTTATTGTTTCCACCACGAGTAAATATTAAAGTTATTAATTTCTTCGGTAGTAAGAAAATCATTAAAATTATTATTTAAAAAAAGATTTAATTCATGCAAAGATCTAGTATTAAAAGAAGAAGAAGAAGAAGAAGAAGAAGAAGAAGAAGAAGAAGCACTTGTAGTTTTCTTCTAATCATATTTATAAGATCGGCCGGAGATTTAGTTTTGGAAAGTGAAGAAGATTTTTCAAAATCTCCGGCAAAAGTAGAAGCTCCTCGATTTCCATATGTATAGTTATATTCATTATACATATCATGAAACAAACAACGATATTCATCTTTGAAAATTGAATGATCAAGTCCCATGTTTTCATCATAAGAATCAATCATACAAAAAGTACCATCAATTTTAAAACGAGAATCAAGAAACATAGATAAAACGGGAAAAGGGTCAATTTTTGCAAAATAGTTTTTAAATTTTAATTCCATAGGAGCAACAATGGGAGCAAAATTAGGATCACATGTATATTTTGCAAAAATTTCACTAATATAATATAAATGAGAAATAGTCATAAAAGTAGTAGAATAATAAATACCGGAAAAAAAATTAGTTGCGGAATTAAAAATTTCCAAAAACTCCTTTATCATATAGCTAACTTCCCAATCATAATTAGTTATTCCAAGGTCGGGAAAAAACTCACGGCAATACATTGTAAGAACATCTTTGTAATCATAAGCACAATCCAACATATTATAAGTTGAATTCCCCCTATGAGGAACATCGGAAATAAATTTTTTATATTTTTTCCCCATTTACCTACAATATCTTTTGAATTCATGCCTTCGTGAAGAAGAGTTTTTGTATATAAAATAGCTTCTCTAACTCTACGAATATGAAGATCAATAATTTTCAAACCATCTCTAACACATAAATTTAATATATGGCATATACAACGAACATGAAAAATTTTTCCGGAAAACATAGGATCTAAATGCATTTTTAACATATCAACGGCACAATTATTTGCCGAAGCATTCTCAAGAGAGATTGAAAATACAAATTTTTCAATTTTGTACTCATTAATAGTACGCATGATGTAACCGGCAATATTACTTGCGGTATGTTGATATTCTAATTCAATAAAACTCAAAATACGTTTTTGCAAAGTCTAATTATTATCAATATAATGAGAGGTAACACAGAGATAATCGGAATTATTTTGAGAAGACCAAATATCGGAAGTAAGAGAAATTTTAAATAAACCTTTAGAAATTTCGGAAATTAATTTTTCTTTATATTCTTCATAAATAATAAGACAATATTTTCTTATAGTAGTCTTTGAAACGGAGTTAAAATTTGGATTAAAACCTTTAACTTGCATTTTTATAAAAGCGAGATTTTCAATAAGATAAAAAGGTTGTTCATTTTGAACAATAAATTTTGCAATCCATTTTCTTGCATTTTCATTAGAAAAAACAAAAGTTCCAATACTTGAATTTGTAAAACTAATTTGTGCTTGGGAATGATCATTTTGACTAGTAGCATGTTTATCGGCATGCATTTTCAAATGACCCGTTCCACCCGAAGTTTGACAAGAAAAATCTTTTTTGCATTTTTTACAAAGGGCACGAGCCCCTTTGTTTGGAAATTCAACAATATCATAAAATTCCCATACCCCTGAAGTTCTTTTTTTTCTGTTTGTTTGAGGCCTGCTACTAGATGGTCCCATATTAGGGGGTTCATTAGCAGGCTCAAGTTGCGAATCATCGAAATTTTCGGAATTGTTTTCATTAAAAAAAAATGGTGTGTCGAAAGGAAAATTAGGAGAGCCGGCCATTATAAAAAATAAAAAAAAAAGGTTTGGGGTTAACTCAACCTTGATGATGTAAATTTAATTCGTGGTTTTTCTTGAGAATTCCGAATTGATTAATTGACGAAAAGGTGGAGGGAATTGGCGGAGTAATGAAATGCTTGAGCCGAATTTGACAAACTTCAAATCTTGAACTTGAAAAGATTGAGAATTAAGAGAGTTTGGAGTCTTCAATGCTTGAGAGATTAGAACAAGAATGAGTAATTTGGTGTGGAGAAATATGTAAATGTTTGTGGGTATTTATAGGTTTTTTTAATTTTTCTAATTCCCAAAATACCCTTGTAAACTAACCGTTTATTGTTGTTGAAAAAGGTAAAAAGGTAATTATATTTTAAAGTCTAAAATACCCTTGTAAACTAGCAGTTTATTGTTGTTGAAAAAGGTAAAAAGGTAATTATATTTTAAAGTCTAAAATACCCTTAAAAACTAGCCGTTTTATAGTTGTTAAAGGAGCTAAAAATATCATTTTCTAATGTTTAAATTAATTGGGTAGAAAAATAAAAAACAAATACTGCCGGGCCGGCCCGCAACGGCTAGTTGTTGCAGGCCGTGCCGGGCTGGCCCGCGTGCTCGGGCCAGCACAGCCCATGGCGGGCCGCGGGCCGCCATGGCTTGGCCTGGCACCGCACAAGGATGTGGGCCGTGCCAGCCTGGCCCGGCACTGTAGCTGGCCGGGGTCGGGCCGGCACGGCCCAGCTTGCACCTCTATATAAGGCCATGTGGGATCTAATAAGTTGTGATTTTTTCTTTTGACAACAATATAAAATTTCATTAAGAATGGCTTTTCTTAGCTACTAATTTTTTCTTTTTGATGATAGTAGTGGGATTTTATTGGAAAAAATAGTTTTTTTTTTTTACATCAAAGTGGGGTGAGATGTACCCAAGTTTCTGCCTTTTGAATTAATTCCTTGAATTAAAAGGTTTTAGAGGATACGTAATAAAAGAGAGGGTTATGGATGGTTAAGGTCAACCCTCTCTTTGTTTGAATAAATATTTTTAATTTAATAAAAAAATTAATTCTGATTTTTTTAAAATTGTCTGAAATCTCTTTTATTTTTTGCCCCTGATTTGATGTGCCGGTGGCGTATAAACCTAAAAAAAAAAAAATGTAATTTTTAAAGAGACTATAGTTTCCTCAAATTTTTTTTAATTAATTACATAATCTCACCCTATAATAAAGATATAATTGATAAATTATATTATTATATATTTTCTTTTTCCCTTCCCTTCTATAATCAAACAAAGTTTACCAAACAATATTCTTTTCCTTCCCTCTCATTAAGATTTAATTATTCAAATAAGGGTGCAACCCTTCTTTTACTTTCTTTTCCTTTATTATTATTTGTTTTACTTTCCCTTAATTTTTTTGGCTTTTGGATCCAATTGCTGTGTAAAATAATATATAAATCACTTCCACCTCCCAACGCTACCATTCTGGTCTTGCTCGCCGTGGTCCTCTCCGCCATCTTCTGCGAAGCTATGCTAGGAAAACCAGAGTTCGCCGACGCACTCATCCACAAGCTCAAGCACCGCCGGGGCGAAATCGAAGCCGCCGCCATTATGGAGCACATACTTGAAGGAAGCTCCTTCTCGGAAACAGCACGCAAGCTGCACGAAGACAAGCCGCTGAGCAAACCGAAACAAGACCGGTACGCGCTCCGAACCGCGCCGCAGTGGCTCGGCCCGCAAATCGAGGTGCTTCGGCACGTGACTCGTGTGGGCGTGTGGATGGATAACACGAGGTTGGCAATGGCGGCTGTCGGAAAGCTTATGTTCGCTCAAATGTCGGAGCTTGTGAACGAGTTCTACAACAATGGTTTGCCTGCCAACCTTCGCGGTGGGCCAGACCAGAGCTTGGACTATGGATTCAAAGGTGCGGACGTTGCAATGGCGGCGTGCATGTCGGAGCTTCAGTACCTTGCGAACCCTGTCACCACTCATGTTCTAAGTGCGGAGCAGCACAACCAGGATGTGAACTCGCTGGGGATGATCTCTGCGAGGAAAACAGAGGAGGCTGTTGAGATACTGAAGCTCATGTCGGCGACTTACAATATTGTTGCTCTTTGTCAGGCTGTTGATCTCCGGTGTGCTGAGGAGAACTTCAAGTTTGGAGTGAAGAAGGTGGTGAGCCAGAAGAAGAATGCTGATGAGCTGCAGGTGAAGCCCGGGTTTTGGGAGAAGAAGCTGATTGATGTCCTTGAGGAAGAGAATGTGTTCAAGTATATTGATAATCCTTGTAGTTTGGAGTCGCCATTGATGCAGGAACTGAGAGGCGTGCTGGTGGAGAAGGAGATGAGTGAGAAGAGCTGTAGCCTTTGGAGGATCTCGAAGTTTGAGGAGGAGATGAAGGTGGAGCTTCAAGAGAGAAGTTGAGACTGTTAGAGAGGCATTGGAGAGTGGACAGGCGCCATTAGTGAACAGGATCAAGGTCTGTAAGTCTTATCCGATTTATGAGTTTGTGAGGTCGGAGCTGAAGACCGGGCTGCTCTCTGGCGCAAGGAGTGTGTCTCCTGGTGAGGACTTTCACAAAAGGTTTTCATGGCCATTAATGATGGGAAGATCATTGATCCTCTGCTTGCTTGTTTAGAGGGATGGAATATTGGTGCTCCTTCAAACATTCACTAGTCAAAGGGAGTGGTGTGTGTGTGTGTGTGTATGTTTTTTTTTTTTTTTGGATGGAATTGTTTTGTGTTTCCTCCCTCTCTGTAAATAAAGTTGATGTAAAGATGATTTTTTTGACGATGCAATTTCTAGAAATTACAGTAACAAGCATATCTCACTCAATTCTTAGGGGTTGCAATTTTTGTTTTGTAGGAAGACAAATATCAAGATCTCCAAGATTTCAATACACTTGAGATAATATGACACATATTGTCTAGAAGGAAAAAGTCCAATATGGTACATGGATTCATCTTCAAAAGTAAGAAAGATGTCCTTTTTATTATTAAAAACAAAAACATGTCTGTACTACTTCAGCTACATTGGACAAGAATTGCATTGCCGAGTTTGTGCCAAAGTAATGAATATATTTTTAACCAACACCTCCAGCAGTTAAGCAATGAAACTCTGTTCTACCCCCGAGTCAGGAATCTGAGCATTTTCACCTGATTATCTAAGCATTGTCGTTCCCTAATAAATACCAAGAAGTTCATGGTCACAGTTCACCATCAGAGAAAGGTTGTAAACATGCTCATCAGCATTGACCATCATATGTATTTGATTCTGCAGACATGACCATTAATTCATAACTGATGATAGTGACCTCAAAAAGACAGTCATCCTTGACTACGTGTTGACTGAAAAATAGTTCTCAAATAAAAAGCCATTTATAAGAGCAAATAAATATTTAAAATTAAAACAACCCTCCTTTCTACTCTCTTCCTTTTTGCACATGAGTATTGATATTAAAACATTTCCCCAAAAATAAAAAAATAAAAAAAAAAAAGAAAAGAAAGAATAAAATTGACATCTACCTCAAAAGTATTTTCCTTTTGATTGCGCCCTTCTTTTTCTTCACAAACCAAAAAGTAATGCATCATCACATTTACATTTCCAAAGAAAAACATTAATTGCATGACATCAATATTCATTACCATCAATTACTCCAAATACTTAATTAGCTCAGTACTAAATAAAAAATGGAAGGTTACTACCATAAACACCACAATGAAACACAATAGTGAGTGGATTCTAACAACCAAATTATATAAATAGAAATAAGTGAATATAAATAAATATGTTTTTTTTTTTTAAAGAATAACTACATTTAATTCTCAAGGAAAAGGGACAACAAAAGAATATACAACACCCAAACCAATACAAACCAACATGGGCCCCATTTTGCTGAATCGAATAGGGATTCCAGCCCATCCGGGGCCCAGAACGACCTACCAAAAGTCCAAACTAGCCTCCAAACAACCGCTTGCCCTCCCCAACCACATAGGGTATTTCCGTCAAATCGCTAAAGTTATTCTAAAAGAAACGAAAAGAAAGAACCGATGAGTGCCCCTTAGGGCTTCTCCTCGTCGTGATCTCCATCGGCGCCGGGGAGCGAGAGGGCGAGCTCTTGGGCTGCGGCGGCGTCGGACATGGAGCTGATGAGTCGACGGAAGAGGGGGACTGGGCAGGGGATCCGAAGGACGCCTCGCTGGTTGTAGCCGTACTCGAGGGCGGAAAGGCGGAGAAGCTCTGCGAAGGCGGGGCGGCTGAGGAGATCGGCACGGACCTCGAACCTCTCCATCTCCTCTCCCACGTGCACCGGCACGTGACCCTCGGCCACCACCGTGCTCGTCTGATTGCATCCCGAGGAGTCAGCAACGCGCGAGAGCCGTCGGATCAAGCGCTTCATCGTCGAGAGAGAGAGAGAGAGAGAGAGAGAGAGAGAGAGAGAGAGAGAGGGTGTTTGGGAGCTGGGGTTGGAGTTTCAGGTGTTTCCTTATATAGGTCGATATGAGGATTTTTTTATTAATTTTATTTTTTTAAGAATAATGTAATAAAAACAATAACAATAATAATAACAATAATAATAATACTAATAACAATAATAATAATAATAAAACTGATTAAAAAAAGGAAGGGAAAAAGGTACAGATGCAGTACCTGAGGGTACAAGAATATATAGGCAAACCGACTGGGATTGCTTGTGAGGACTTGGACAGCGTGTGAGTTTATCAGCCTATAGATGACGCACACGTAAGCAATGCTGTTTTGGTTTAATTTTGTATTGATAGAGCCCATTTAAATTATTTTATATGAAAAAAGAAAACAATTATGCCTCTTGATTAGATACTTTTAATATAGGATTTCTAAAATTAAGTTCCTCAAACTCATAAATCTAGTGATTATATAAAGAAAATCAAAAATTATAAGAAACTATATAAATAAATAAATAAATACTTAAATGCATTTCCCAACCTCAAATTTTGGGTAATTAATAATTAATGTTATTTGATGTGACGCCACATGGCAAGATGATGTTATTATAGTAAATGCCCATTAAACAAACAACCAATTGAAATCAGTGATGTAACAAGATACCATTGTATCTTGTAAATCTATGTAGACATTCACATGAATCCACAGGACCATCTAAGTCAAGTGTGACTATTGATGGAGAAGTTGACTTGTCAAGTCTTTCAACAAATATACTTAAAAAAAAATTAAATCATAATCAAATTAATAAATATAGTTACACCAAAGTATAAAATTATACAATTAAAAATAAACATATAATCTATAAAGTCGTGGATATAATATTAAATATGATCTTTTTTAAATATTTTTTATTGATAAATAACATATAAATAATAGAATAAATTAAATAAAAATTAATAAAAATATGATATTGAGTTTTATATAGTACACTAATGATTTCTTAACATGGATTAATATTAGATCATTTGTATAGAATATTTATTTATAAGAGAATTCGTGATAAGGCCCCAAGGCCGATCAATGCAAAACGAGGATATAGATATGTTAAGAGTTATTAATTAAATCTATGATTTTTCTTAAATTTAGGGTGCTTTATCTATCACTGGTTTGTTAGAAAAAAATATTTTTAAGTATATATATATATATATATAATAATGTTTTATATTTGTGTTTCCGTGGTCCTATTTGGGTACGGTGCAGGTCATCCTATTATTTGCCTACTTGCTTTACGTAAACACAAGAAATGGTCCTAAGTGGGGGTCCCTGATTTGTTTGTATATTGAGACAAGTAGGCATAGGCTAGGTAACCCTCCGATTCCAAAAATAGCCCTTGTCCCTAACTTTGTCATTGTTTTTCCAGCTATTATTTAATATTAATTATTCCAAATTTTTTTTTTTTTTTTATCTTGCCTTTGCTCCACATGATTCAATTTTGACTCTTTCTTTCCTTATTAGCTAGCTTCTTTAATCTTAATATATTATTGTTTCAATCACAATTAGAGTTATTAATTATCAAGTCACTCCACAATAAAAGGCAAGCAAAAGTTGAGCTATTTCATTGAATTTGTTTGGCAACCATTGTTTTCATATATAACAGAGATGATGATGCTCATCTCATGCATTGGAAAAATATTGGAGTAGTTTGTTATAAGGTTGTTAAGTGATATGTATATATATATACACACATATGAACTCATACAGCATGTGAAAGCAAGTGGGATGGAAGGCCTTGCAGTTGTAAGTACGTCTCAAGAGAGGGATGTCCCTTTTGTATTATAAAACACGTTCTTTTTTCTATTTACGTGCGTGTAATTGTTTGGGACTTTTACTTTCCACTCCTTGAAACATGACCAAATTGTATGCCACTAGTTTATATATATATATATATATATATATATATAAAGAATTATGAGCAAAATAAAAAAAATAAAAAATGAAGGATAATTAGTTGACGTGGGAAGTAGAGCACCGACATGATAAGCAAAAGCTATGAGACGTGAACTCTCGTGGTTGCGGGTCCCACACGGGATAATTGTCTGAGTTTCAGGCCCCACGTGTGTGCAGTGTGGGACCCTCCACCACACTATGGATTCTGACCCAACGGCTGGGATGTTTTCGAATCTCACGGGCAGATCAATATCATTTAAAAATTTTAAATATATCTTCTAATATGGCAAGGCTTGGAGGCAAACTACAATAATATGCACAGATAGAAGCGCGCTTTTTATTCAGGTTGTTTTATTTATTAAAAATAATAATTTCTGTAAAACCTAAAGAAAAAACATTTATAAATTCAAATCTCTCCAACTAAAAAAAAACTATTTTGAATGTATATCATGATATAGAAATCAATTATTTGTAATAGTCTCAAAAAATATATAGCTTAACAATAGAGATATAGCCACTGTTAATTGTCAACTATTCTATGTTCAAATCATATATATGGCCCAATAGATCGATAGAAAGAATACATAATGGAGCACATCTATATATATATATATATATATATAATATAATATAATATAATATAATAAGCTATTAATCTTGGATGGTTTAATCACTGAGTTGTCATGCTCACGAGAAAGTTGCTTGTTAATTAGATATCATTATTAGCTAACAAGACCAAAAATTATTAGATATAATATTAAATTAACAAAAGAAAAAAAGAAAAAAAGAAAAAGAGAGCGAGAGTTGCATGTATTGATGGAATTAATAATGGCGTAGTTAAGAGAAGTTATGTTGGCTCGTGAGTAGATTCCCAAATGAGAGACAATGGGGTACATGCCAGACGTGCACTGCCACCACATTCAATATTTCCGTGTAGAACTCGCTATAGCACAACACAACACATACTTTCTTATAATTAATCACATTATAAAATTTTATTGATACATTATAAAACAATGTTTTCATATTTCAGTCAGTGATTAATTATTGGGTTAAAGTGTATATATAAATTTGAGTCTTGTTTATATGATTATTATTTGCAGAAGAACATTCTATAATTATTATAATGAGAAAAGCATGGCGAATGCTCAATTTACAAATGAGAGCTGTCTCTTCTTCTTCTTCTTCTTCTTCTTCTTCTTCTTCTTCTTCTTCTTCTTCTTCTTCTTCTTCATAATATTTTTCTTTGAAAAAGAGAGATGAAAATTGATTGAAAATGTATTATCTGATGAAAAGTTTTTTTGTGGTTGATATACCAAAGCGGAATTCACTTATGGTGCTGCTTTGAGAGATGGAATTGAAGCTTGCATGCTCATTCACTTCATTCATTTTGACACTCAAGTGCATGAAAAACATGTTACTTACTTTTGCAGTTTCAGTTGAGTTTGGAGCCTTGAACATGTGCATGCTGAGATATATAAATAGAGGTTGAAGAAATATATATATGGTTGATAAGAGTCCCCATCTTTATTTCCAATATAAAGCAATGCTTTAGTCATATATATAAACCTTGATGTCCCATTCTTGTTATTTATTTGATTTTTCTTTTTCTTTTGTTTCCCATATTGATCTATGCATGCCAAACTGTTATTCCGTTTCTTATTTTATGAGATTTATTTCATATGTTATTTATTGTGGATCATATTTTCTGCAGTTTGAGAACCATATATACATACAATCAATAGAGATGGGCGACTTCCATGGATGCAAACATCAACGTTCACACTCAGTTTGTAACACAAAAGTGACACGTAAAACATTATTTAACATGAGACAAAATACAAAACACTAAATAAAAGGTCAAATACTAATTTAACACATACGAGGATTCAAAGCAAGCAAAAACTAATAGGACCATGGAGGTACGTTCATGCATGCAAGTATAATTTATCAAACCTTGTGCTCTTTCCTCATTCCTTTATTCGAGTTCATATATACCAGATGGACGCCAGAGCCTATAATTCTAATACCACCAGCAAGCCACAACTGAACAAGTTCACATAGAAAAAGGACGTGGTGGAGGAAGAAGGATGACCAGGTCATGGAGATGTCCGAAGAGAACATTCGAGCACTGAAGGGCTGTGTTCCGGTGATCTTCGGAGCTGCCAAAGAAGGATGCTGTTAGAGGACTTGAGTGAAATTAAGCATGGGTCTTGAGAGATCCAAGAATGGTGCCATTACTTGAGACGGTGCTCGAGAGTATTTATGAACAAGAAGGGGTCTTGAAGATCACCCTTGTGACATTCATTATTTCAGGCAGGTTATCAGCAGATGGATAATTCTCCATGTAAATTATAGTGGATGTGCATTGATGTAATACTCCCCATGTACAGTTTCACTGGTATAACTAATTATTAAGCTATTTGGATATGATACAAAAATCAACCAAAAAAAATACAATTGGATTGAAACGGGTAAGAATAAAATTTTTGCTGGTTCACTTTGAAGAAGCTCCTTCAAATTGATCCCTTAGACGTTCATACTTTCTCAATTCAGATATTGACAAGGATGGTGTTAGGTCTACCAAAACCTGCCAACACAAGTAAAACATGAGGGTCTCGTCAATGAAGGATTCTAGAATGAGACTATTTAAACATAGTTTAGTTATCCAGTATCCAGGTTTCATGTGCATACCTTCATAAAATCATCCATCTCAACAATAACCGCGTCTCGTCTTTCATCAGTACTCGAAGAATCAGAATGTTGATGAGCAGCCTAGTATATAAGATGGGATATTGTATACGTACAAATTATAGGCAGATGAAGTTTGAACATAATAGATGCATGATCAACCAGCACAGCAAATTAGACAGCTTTACCCCCATTGAATATTCTAAAAGCCACATAAGATGGTATGCTACAATGTTAATTATTCTATGCAACTAAAGTAATTATCACCTTGCGCTTTGCTGCCTGAAACCAAGCATCCGCACATAATGCATACATGTCCGCACCAGTCATATTTGGCGAGCATTTCTCAGCTACAGAAAGTAGAGACACGTTTTCATGCAGGTCAAATTTGCGTGTGAGTGCTCTAAGAACCCTGTCAGTAATAGCAAGTCCCAAGGTAAATAATACACTTTAATTGCTGAAGAAGCATTTAACACATGAAAACACAGCCTCACAAAGATCCGTTTGAGGCATGAGTTACAAAGGACAAGGTCCCGAGGGAAGAATTGTTATCCACTGACATCACAGGTGGAGCATGCAATGGCACCTTGCCAGAGTAGAACGAATACAAAATACAAATAGAGAGAAGTCTAATGAAACATAAACTCACCTTTCCCGGTAAGATGCATCTGAATTTACACCAACATATAGAAGTTTGTCAAAACGGCCAGGACGCAGAAGTGCTGGGTCAATGAGATCGGGTCTGTTGCTTGCTCCAATAATAAATAGATCCTGGAGAACACCAAAAAAAAAGTGATCAGACAATAAAAAATTTGTCTCCATCCCAGGATAAACAGCTTGCTTCTATTATTCTATTAGAATCTTTGACTAAACAATTGTAAAAGGAGGTTAAGTTATGCAGGAAACCTGAGTAGAGTCGTTTAAGCCATCAATCTCTGCAAGCATCTACAAGAAATACTCAATATGATATCTTTAATGATATAATATAATTACTGTTCACATGCAAAGCAAAAAAAGAAAGAGCAATTGCCTGTGAGACCACTCTATCCATCACACCAGCAGAATCCCCAGAGGCTCCCCTAGCAGGAGCAAGAGAATCAAGCTCATCAAAGAAAATAACACAGGGGCGTGCTGACCGAGCCTGCAGGAAGCAAAAACAGATGTTAGCATATGACTGAACAAAAGGAAGAATCTCACCCGGTTAAATTCTTAGCTTTATGAAAGAAGGTACCTTCTGAAAAATGTCACGGACATTTTTTTCTGATTCTCCAATGTACATATTAATCAATTCTGGTCCTTTAACACTAAGAAAATTTAATGAACACTCAGTGGCTACAGCTTTCGCCAACAATGTCTGCAAGTCTCAAAGAGAGATAATAAGCAGGCAGAAAATGAAGAGGAAGAAGCCTAAGAATTATTGTGCACAATACTCACCTTCCCTGTTCCAGGAGGACCATAGAGAAGAATACCTGAACGCTTCCGCAACCCTGATGAAAACAAATCCTTGTATAGGAGAGGTAACTGCAGAAAAAGATTTCAGATTGTATAAACATAGCACAAGAAGATAGACAGAGGAGTCCCATCTCCTGGTTCAGCTAAATAATTGCAATAATTTATTACTCAAATAAATAATTCATGCCAAAAATTAAATAAAATAAAGTAATCTAAAAGCAAATTTCCGTTTATTATTTGAGAGCAAGCATAAAGAACTTCAATGAAGAAGCCAGCATAATACAGATTGTGCATCACAAGCAACCAGTCTTGCCAGCATATGGCTTAAGGATAACGAAATTGCTGATCCACGATTCCTCACAATTCAAAGAGAACTATATGCAGTGACATTGATATTTCAAAATGAGAAACAACTTCATGAAATAAATAAAACTCATAGTCTTACCTGGACTGTGTCCCAAATTGTTTTCTTCACATCCTCAAGTCCACCAACATCTTCCCATCTTACATTAGGCACCTAAAGCAAAGTGTGCCTGAAGTAAATATCACCTCCAAAAAAACTAAATATGCATGGAGGAATAATAAATCCTATGCCACTGATAAAATAAATTATCAATAAAATAAGAACTTATCAGGATGATACAAATAAAATGTCCTTAAATTGTCTCACTTTTGGGGTACCCAATGCAGAAGCATTCCTTTTCTTTGAACGCTCCAGAGCCTTTAAGAAATCCTCAATTTGAAGTTTCTGGCACCCAGATCCATCAGAGTTATTGTCTTCAGTAGCCTCAGTTTTAGCAATGCCTTCCTCTTGTTCCACTTGAACATTGTCCAAAACTTTATTTATAAAACTGGAGCTAGCATCTGCGACTAAAGCCCGTATATCTCTAGGCATAAAACCAGATGTCTGCCCAACGATATCTTTTGTAAACTCGCTGTTAGCATTCTGCACCCAAATATCTAATGTTAACAATTCAGGTAACCAGAAAAATCATAGGAAACTCCCTCTTTGAAGAAGCATACTCGATCAAGGATGTTGGAGGCACCCTTTAGTGACTGCGACAGCATTGTAGCCCTGTGTGTTTCATTCAAAGAAGACATACTTATTTCATGAGTGAAGCAGCGCATTATAGGTGGTTGCAAACCTTCAGGACTGTTTGCAGTTGCAATCAACAATACCCGGGGTCCAATCAGTTTTTCCACTTCTGAGATGTTCTAAACCAACAAGAAAGACATCAAAATCATTCAAGACCAGAAATTTCACCTAGAACATCATAATTGGTACAATAGAAATTTCATCTTACTGGAGTACTATTTGATTCTTTCTCCAAGGACAAAAATCCAGCTTCTGACAATGGTCTAGTGAACTCCCTAACAGTGGATGCAAATTCAGACGCAATGCTAATTTGATCCATTGGAGAACCTTCGTTGGAAGATAAGTTCCCAAACCCATCAAGATGGTGAAGAAGAAGAATAGAAGGTGAGTATCTGTTTGACATAATGGCATTTCAGTTCAGCTCAAAAAAATGCCTAGAATTGATCAAATGCCACAGTTCACTGAAAAAACAATAACATTAAAAGTATATTAGCCAGGGGACGGGATGGCTATGGATAAAGTTTATGAATTTTGAATTTACATGGGTTGGAATACTTTGTCCCAAAATAATCCAGCTTTGATTAAATTTATACTAAATAAAATAAAATTTTCTGATAAAAATTATACTACTCCAATTAGTAATTGGTCTTTACTAAAATTAATTAATGGCTATATCCAACTACTTATTTTTGTGAAAAAAACTTATTCTAAGTAATTCTTTCAGTTGGCAAAAATGGAATAACTTGGGAGGAAATCTTGTTTATCCCAAGTTATTCCCAAGCCAAGCACATTGTATGCTTGACAAAGGAGTGAATAATATATCACTAGATACTCATGCACTTAAGATTTTGCTCACCAACTTGTCACTTATGCTCAACTCAGACCAACTCCCTCATGGGATACCCAAATGAGTCCAGAGAATTCTCTTTCATTAGCACAACATTAGAACTTTGAGAGGGAACTAGAACTCTTATCACCCCAACTCAAGAGTAGGATGGTCCCTTAGAGGGGGAGACCCCTTGCATCTAGGGGATTCGTCACCACCTTTAAAATATAAACATTGTTCTTTTCAGAATCCTGTAACTTCTAAAATCCTCTACATTTATCTTTTTCTAAACAAAAGAATCCTCTACGCATATCAAAAATATTTTTAACACAAAATAGACACATGCGCCACATAGATATAGATTGGATGTAACATGTCACGAAGTAGCTGAATGCCATCACACTGGTATCCTAAAAGATTAGTGCTATCTTTTAAACAACCAGAAGTAGCTGAATGCCACTGAAAATTACTTTCTTTCGATATAATGAATCTCAATAGTTTGTTAGCAACAAGGAAGTAAAAACAGCCACAGTAAAATAGATTATTTATTGAGTCTGGATCATAGATTGATGATGCTAAATCAGTGATGAAGGCTAATTTTTGTGGGCTACAGCAGCTTTAATGACCATAAAAATAGACATCACATGGACTGCTCCGACAAACCAAGACTAAAATTGGAAGAAGTTAAAACTATCCGCTAATTTAAAACTTCAATAACCAAAATGCTGTCAAATTTGCTAAGAAAAAAATATAAAGCGATAACACTGTCATAAAGCAACAATGTGTGTGTGTGTGTGTGTGTGTGTGTGTGTGTGTGTGTGTGTGTGTGTGTGTGTGTATGAATAGAAACAGCGCAATCATGAACCATATTAATTACCATGCAAACAATGGTAAGAAAAAAAAAAAAAAAATGAAAAGGCTCATCAAAATAAGATCACAAGTACAAATTTATGCAGCACACCTGCTAGCAGATTTGAAGGCATTTGCAAGTGCAACAGATGCCTTTCTCTCCATGGATGACATAAAGTCATAACAACTAAATTCCACCACATGCAAGCCAAAACAACGAGCAACATATCTAACAACGGTTCTCTTACCACACCCTGCAATGAGGATCCCAATGAAAACATCTGACACTTCCAAAATAAAACATTATATTTGGAAAGGAGCATCAGAAGCTACCTGGAGGACCATGTAAGAAAACAGTAACCCAGAGTTTTGGCAGAAGAGCTGTTGGGAATAATGTAACTGCAATTATAGATGCCAAGAGTTCCACTGTATCCCAATGCAAAGGTATCTCCTTAGGCATGCCAACAAAAGAATCAGGAGGAATACCAGAGTTCGCATTGCCACTCAGCACAAGTGCTGTTTTCTTATTGCTGACACAAAGAATAGGTTCGCTGATTGGTTCCATTGCTGTGACCTTGTTAAAACAGACAGATTTTTAACAGAAATTCCCAGTAACTCACTAACTTCTGAGAAAGATGGTGGTAGTCAAATACAAAACATTTACCTTAAAATAGATAACATTGATTGAAGAATTTGTAATTCCATTCTGGTTGCAAGCAACACATATTCCTGAGCCACATCTCCAGTTAAGACGTATGCAGAATAAATCGCCCCTAGCCAATAATCTGTCAACTTTAAAAAACTCATTTAATGCCATGTCAATCATGTTCTGACGATCATTTGCTTCAATTTCGGAACTCCCTCCTAAGGAGGCAAGGACTTTACATTCTGGAACTTTCACAAAGGAAACTCTTAAGTGTGATGCATATCTAGGCAAATAGGGGGATGGTGTTAACTCAATATGAAAAAAAGTGCTGCTCGTCAGCATCACTTCCTCATGCCCCTCACCATCCAATAAAAACTTCATGGATTCCTGCCCCCCAAGGCAAGATACATGTAATCCAAGATTAAATGCCAAGAGTGGAGTGATATAAGCAACTCCGTCATCCAATGAACCAAAATTTTTTGATGAATACGTGAAACAAGGCAGCACATTACGTTGTCGACTTGCAAACGAGGATGAGCTCGTCTGTTCTGAGGATTCTTTGGACTTTGAATATGTTGGATGGTCAAGAGCTAAAATTTTTACAATTCTCTGTATGTTAAACTTGTGATTCTTGACAATAACCTGAAAAAGTTACACGGTTATGAAAAATTAATGTAAGCTTACTGAAAACATACAGAGAATTATAAAAATTTTAGCTTACTGAAAAATTAATTTGAGATGTATGTTGTCTTCACAAAACACATAACGAATGCAAGATTTTAAGTATTGAAGCAGAAACTTAAATGGCAAATATCATGTAGGGTGCACTGAAGGCTACTGCACAGTTAACTTGAATATCATTGTCAACCTTAAATTCACGAAAACTTGTGTGGAAACAAGAGTATAAGCATTACAAGGTATCATTCTTTGGTCGCCCAAATCTCCTCAAAACACATCATATGCAATTGAAATTTCCCGAGGTGTTCTGCTATGGCACTTCGCCATCCATATGCTTGATTAAAATATAAATTCAAAATGTTTAACAGCAGGCTAAACTAGGTTTCACAAATTTGTTATGTTTCTTCCTACGAACTGAACAGAATTCTTCAACATCTAAACAACTGTATAGAACCACTCATGGATTGATCCACTTATGTAATCACTAATTTCCTACAAAGTAATAATTCACATCCGAATAACAGGTATTAACACTCATACGGAATCCATAACATCAATTGTTACCACCCACAAGGAACATAAGACAGCAATTGAAATCAAACAAACAAGATTAACCAGTTTTCACCCAAAAACACCAAATTCACGAAAATAAGAGGAAGACAACCAATTACCAGAGACCCAGATGTTACGGCCAATTTCTTCAAGGTGGAAATAGAGACGCCCACCAAGAAGGAATCCTCGTTGAACTCTACAGCGGAGCCATTATCAGCAAACCGGAGAATCCCAGCAGTCAAACGCACAGGCTCTAAGTCGTAATCATCCGACGCTCTAACCGTCAATTCAGGTGATACCCCGCCGACGGATTTGGCGGCGGTGAGGAGGGAGTCGAGGATGACTCGGTTGGAGTAGAGGACAAGCGGCTTCCGCCTCTCCACCATGGGTGCTGGCATCAAGTGAAAAACCAACAAGAATCCCCTTAACCTTAAACGCGAACTCAGTGAGGAGACAAAAGAGGAGAGAGAGGCCTTCAGACCCTGGCGGGGGACTCCAACGATTTGATGGATCAGGAAAGTGCGTTTAGCGTTTCGCGTTCGTAAGGGAAACGGCCCAGCTTATTTAAATGGGCCTCACTCCTAGCAATCTGGAGTGAGAAGGCCCAATGGGATTTGCCATTGCAGGTGGCCTCGAGATTTGTATCTTTAGATCTGATGGCTCAAAAATAGCCATACAAATATATTGGTGAAATTCTGAAAAGGCAAAGAATTTAAATATATTAGTCCGAAACTTTTGCAGATTATGAAATTTTTTTTTAACATTGTTTTTTATATATACAGAGGTCAAAGTCTTTTCTTAAAAAAAGTTTTTTTGGGGGTATGTATCTTGGCTGAAGCATCATATCGAGGCGGATAATCATATTAAAATAATTTTTTTCCCTTCACTTCTGATAAATAACTATTATCAAGTAATTTTAATCTGGTTAAGTTTATATTTATTCAAAGCTTATCCTTTTTGCTGAATTTTTTCAAAACAAAAGAAAAAGAAAAGAAAAGATAGATTAAATGCAAGTTGATATACATAGAGTTGATGTAAATAGTTTCTTTTACACCTTGCTATGCTTCAAGAAAAGTATTTAATAAGTTATCTATCAATAACATCAGACGGACCCCTTCATCCAAAGATTAGGCCATTACGATTTACGAAGCATCCACCAATATTTTTTTAAAAGATAACAAATAAAATTGTACATAAATGAACCCAGAACCAAATCCTGAAATTATAAACAAAATATTGCTTCGGACGTGTTCTTAACCTTGATTGACGAGAAATATGCAAGAGAAACTTCCTGATCTCAAAAAGTTCACATATATGCATACATATGTGATCAGAAAAAGACAAAAAGAAGTTCAACGATTAAAACTTCCACGTAAATAATATAACAAAGAAATAATAAAAAAAATACATTGTAAACCAAACGAGCTAGAGAGTACCATAGAACTCTTCAAGGCAATAAAATAATAACTCACCCCCTGAGATTGCGCCAAATAATGGTGCTCTAGGCAGTATCAGAAACACATGATAATGCACAGAAAAGCTACCAAACAACAACCACCTCTACACTGAACGCTGATCGGCAGAACTCGTTAAAAGCGTAATCATTAAGTTATCATCTTTGATCAATGAACTATTATCAATGAAATTATGTAAACTATATATCTCTGCAAACAATTCGCAGAATTCATTGCAAATTCATTGAAAATACGGATGTCAACGGCGGAACGAGTGGGTCCAATTGCAAGCAACACCACAAGAACAATTTCTATGGTCATCTCCAGGAGCAAGGTCAACATCAGTCTACCCCACTCTAAACATTTCCATCCCTTGTGTTTTTTCAAAGGATCTCTTACTGTTTCATTCAACCTTTCACTGCTTGGGAAGTCATGTGAGGCTGGCATTTGGAATGAACTATTAATATCAGGATCAATATTATACTACGAATGTCAACCCGTCCAGGCATTGATCATACTATAAAAACCAGAGCCTCAGTGTCATTGTTCTTGAATTAAGGGAAGAAGATGGGAAGGAAGGATGTAGTACCTAAAGGCTACGTACCAGTGCTTGTTGGGAAGGAGATGGAGAGGTTCCTGGTGCACACCAAGCTCTTCAAGCATCCCTGCTTCATTGGCCTGCTTGAGATGGCTGCTCAGGAGTTTGGTTACGAGCATGAAGGAGTACTTCGGATCCCCTGTGATGTAGACTGCTTCAGATCTGTAATTGCTTTGAGGGCTAAGTCATGACACTTACTATCTTGTTCCTTTTCTTCTTGCTCTATAGCCAAACAATTTTGTTTGTTTGTCATCATGGTGACCTGAAGAAGGTAAAGCTCTATTTCAATTCCAAGTCATTCTAGGCAGGATCCAACAGCAGTTCAGAGGCCAGACCTGTCACCCACCGAAAAAAAGGAAGAGAAGAAAACAGAGAGAAAAACAACACAGGTTCTCTCCAAAGAGTCATCAAAATCAGATGTTAAATTATCTTAACTAAAACTTAAATCTCCATTCAAGAGAAGCCGCCGTGTGCAGTAAGGTTCGCAAGGCAGCCTCGTATCTCAATAAAATTTAAAAGGACCACTCACAAAATTCTTTTGACTTACTAATAAATAAACCAGTGTATAAAAATACAAGAGCAGCAAAAAATATGACATTTGCGAGTACAAAGACGGCAAAATTCAAACCTTGATGTCTTCCGTGGGAATGAGGTAAAGCCCACTTATCACCAATAGGCAAATAGGAATCCTGAAAAATCCTCTGAGATCACAATTCTAACACACAAGTCAGGAGCCTAGCATTTATACAGCATCACAACTGCTACCTGCCTTTGTTCTTTTTCCTGATTTTTGTGCCAACTGGTTTTTCATGCAGCTTGTACTCCTCATGTAACCGTATTGATGCTATCGTGTGATTCAGCTCCCCCCTCAGCATCTCATTTTCAGCAATGTCTCTCAAAACGGTATAATGGTCCTCCAACTTCCTTTTCACCTCTACCTCATCCACCGCAGTATGCATATCCTCAACTTGGTTATTGCCTATAAGAGGAAAATCCCTTCCCCTCTTCCTTTTCCGATTCAAGGATGCAGGTATACCAGCTGGTTTGAAATTGAACAATTCTCGTTCAATTGACAAGTCCGCAAAGCCTTGCAAAGGTGAGGCAGTTGAGAGGAAGATCTGACTTTGTGTGGCATCCAAGCTAGCCATGCTAGCAACACTTGCAGCCATGGATGAGATGGAGGGATGGTAATGCTTCGCCAGTAGACTAAGTTCCCAAAGAACAGATGCTAGTGCCCCACTCAGATTCGGATCCGTGGCATCCGCTTGATATTTCTGGACATAAGAAGTTCGATGAGGGCATAAAAGATGTGCAGGGGTAAAAATCAAAGTGTAAGTCTTTACTTACCACGACCAAACCAGAAAGTGAACCACCACCAGCGTCATTCTCCAACAAATTCCGACACTTGCTGTTCTTTTGGAGCAAATGCTTCAGTGTTATTAAGGCTGCAAATAAGTTCATGAATGAATTTGAGGCAAGAATATTTGGATGAAATACAACAGTCCTTTTGACTCAAGGCTAACATAGTTTCAACTCAGACTTATTCAAAAAAGGGACCTAGAGAATTCCTACTGCCAACCTAACAACTGGCAGATCTGTTGAATGCCAAATTTAGCCAGAATGGCATTAATTACAAAACTCTGAGCAGAGTTATACTCAAGAATTTCATGTTGCTTAAATGACTTGGTATGGCATTGTTAAGTTGAAAAGAAGATATTAGTGGCAGCCTTCACCTGCTTACTTTACTCAAATAGGTACACCAATTTCTAACAGAGGCAAAAGCAACTCAATGCAAAAGGAGAACTTTGATGATAATGATCCAACAAGAACCCAGATAATGAGTTTAGGCAGCATGATTACCTGCCATAGCCTCTGCGGATCCATAGCACAAAGAAAATGTTGCCAGGCGCTTAATGAAAGCAGCAGCTCTCTGCATATCATGCTGTTTGCCTTCCCATAGCAATGTTTTTAAAGCTTCAGCCAAGATTTCACCATTGTCTCTGTTTTAGCACAAGCAGCATAAATTTATCTAATGAATAAAGAAAATGCTTACCGAAGAAAATAAACATGCCAGCCACTGAATATTAAAAAAAATAGCCAGAGTGATGCTCAATATGAAAACTACACAAAATAGCATTGATAGAAGAAAACTGGCTTTGCTTACATATACTACAATCAAGTGATTCCAGTAAATCAAAATTTGGGTGTATACCTGTCAGGTCTATACTCCAGGAGAAGATTATACAGCTGAACAAAAAAATCATGTAGATCCACATTCAGTGCATCCAGATTACTCCTCATTACTCTAAATGCCACTATGCAACATTGGAGGCGTTCTGAAACAGACAGACAATTTTGCAGAGAGAAACCATCATAGTGGTCCTTGTAACCAGAAAGCTTTTTGAGACACCCCATAAGATCACCCATGAAGTTCAAATCAATCAAATGAGAGAACTTCCCTAGCCCATTCAAGCATGGAGCAAGCAATGGATGTTCCTCATGTGCACCACCGGATGATAAGGACATGTTATTTTCAGCCCTGAATTGAAAAAAGCATTCCCCCAAATACAGTCAGTGTAACCATTCAGGTATAGCACATGTTAATGATCCATCAACATACATAGCAAAGCAAGATTAGAAAATAAATCAAAAGGCATGCTATTTCAAGTAGAGCTTGTGACAATGATATGCAAAGGTGACTAAAATGGAGCAAATCTTCCAGTATCCCACCATCAAAAGTACAAGAAGAAAAAGAAAGATGGCTTTATATAATTTTTTTTTCCTTTATTCTTTAAAATTAGGAAGAAAAATTGGTGCACAAACACGTATTTTAGAAAGATTAGGGAGTAATACACAACAAAAGAGCCTTAAAAATCAGTAAACTGTGGATCATCAATAAGCAGCAGCATGACATTAAATTTTCCAAGAGCAAAACAATGACTTTGACAGAATGATCATGCAATTATAGTAATGACAAGTCGAATAATTGCACAGAGGAAGCTTCTTTAACAAACTGTTTCAGAAAGTCTTCAGTCTAAAACACTAATGTGAAGCCTGGTTTTGACAATCAATGAACATGAACTATTCAACAGCATAATTATCTGAGCCTATTTTGATATTAGATATTAAGCACTATAGATTTTAGAATCTGGCAATATGTACTCATGTTCCGAAGATGATTTGCTAATAGGATAACCTATAACCATCATGCAAAAGTACAAAAAGTAACATGGTTGTGCCAACAAATTTGGAGCTTAGAAATTTATTTATGCTGACTTGTACCCAAATATATCAATATTGTTTGAACAACCCACACCTTAATGAAGAAGTCTCAATACTTCGCTTCAAAACACGAAAATATGTCTCAAAGACAGCGGAAAGGGTTTCAGTCTGCATCCTTAACCGCTCTTTTGCATCAGGAACAAATGATACAGCTTTAAAATCTGCAATGACCTACAGAAAACATTAAAATTCTTGAATCCAAAGTATATCTGCCACAGTTGTGGAAACAATGTTTTAAAGAAACCTCTTCTCTTGTCTTCGCCATCAGTTCCTGCTTAGCTTTCTTATGTTCATTGACTACAACTTGATTTGAGTCTTTGTTTTTGTCTCTTCCCTTCATCTTCCTCAGCTTAGGCTTTTTATCTTCAGTATGCGCAAACTTCCCAAGATCCTCATCAAACACAAGGGAGAGGAAAACCTGAAAATAATGAATTCTGTAAATCTTAAAAAAAACACAGTGCAAGATTCATAGAAATAAAACAAGAGAAAACCAAAAGAAAAGGACAACCACAATTTGAGGAAGAGAAGATGCCTACCTCTATACTGTCAGAATGAAGCTGGCAATCATGGACCTTCACAAGATTTGCAATCAATCTAACAGCTTCAGGGGTTGCCTCACCACCATGCTTTCCTTCATTGACAAAAAGTGCCCTGATGGCATCACAGCAAACTTTCCTGTAGACAAAGAAGCATCTTAATAATTCCAAAATTAATTAAAGCAAAAACTCACTACCAAATGACAATCTATTGTGTTAGGTGCTAAGCTCCCCATGGCACATATACTTTATCCATTTCTTGTTGAAAAGAGATGAATGTGCCAGAGAAAATATTGATGATCCTAGGGAATAGTAAGAATGTATAGTTTCTTTGTCATTAATGAACCCAGTATACTGAATGGATGACTTCGATAATAATCAAGACCAAAACGTAAGAGAGGGCCTAATTATAATTTGCACAGAAAGAGCAAGACTATGTTCCAAAGTATTTGTCAATTCACAACATAAAATAATGCATTCCCCAGCAACAAATTAACAGTTCTTAAATACGGCCTGGCATATACTAAGAAATTATATAGATTCTACATTTAAGAAACACCCCACAAACCAAGACTTCCAGTCAAAAAAGTACACTTGGATATCATTTTTAAACCAGTTAGCTTCAAATTCAACAACAAAATTATGGTATGACTTTACCAAAGTTGCAACTATCAAAACTTATAGTCATACAATGCAGGCCCACAGATGTAATAAGATAGATTTGCACTAAACAGAATAAATTCATAAAGGAGTCACTATCCACATATTGTGGCAATTTTTATAGGAAAGACAACATCTAATGCAAACATAAAAGAACCTTACTACATTATCCGTGGAGCTTATATTGCTTACAGCGCTAGCTAATAAGCTCTCACGGAAGTTGAAGTGTGGTACAGCTTCCAACAAACTGCACAGGCACTGAACAGCAACATGTTGAAAAGATGGCCGCTTTACCAAGTCTGTCAACTTTAGCAGGTATGCCTGATGCATAAATAAAATCAGAGATGGGTCATTCTTCGTTCATGTGTGACAGCATTCAAATTTTTAGAATAAAACTTGCTGGGGACAGAATAGTTCAAGTTTCAAAACTTAGTAAAGCAAGGCTGCCCTTCAATGTAATAATGAACAGAATTTTGGGTATGCCACAAAATAAAATTTTAAGAGTCTTACGGCTTTTGTTAAGGTAATAGAATTTCTATATGCACATATAACATCACTTAAGCAATCAACATGAAATTGCATTCCACTTGCTCTGGAACAAACTAACCATCCTAGATCTTAGTACTATACCAATTCCATGGAAGGAAATCAGAAAACACTAACCAAAAAAAAAGTATCATACATGAATCTTTGACACCCCGCCTCCTTATTCTTATAAGAATGAGATTCACTTTTATTTAATCCTTGTATGGAAAATCAGCTAAAGAAAGTCATTGTGAATGAGATAGGACCTTGTAAGAACGAAGAAGTGTAGACTCATAAAACCTAGTCCTTTTCACATCCTTCGATACCGGCATCTGCATCTCCTTTTCAGTTGGTAACCTGATGCGGTATCTGTTGCAAACTAAAAGGGATCACATTCAATTCAAGAAAAATATGCGCGAATAAGTGCGACGATAAACTACAGAAAGAACTTCACAAAAGACGAGCATAAGATAACTCAGAAAGTACCCAGGAATTATATCTTTAAAAACAGCCAGCAACGACAATAGGCCAAGTTTAACTATATTAGGGTCTTCATCATCACAAATCTGTAACATTTCCTTGAGTGATTTGATATTTGACTCAGGATTCTCAAGTAGTGACATTCCAACTTCAGCTAATCTAATCTTCTTTTTAGTGAACAGCTCTTCAGCTGAAAGCTCCTTCTCCACAGTTGCCTAGACAGAAAAGATAAAATTTACAACTCCTTGCTATCAAAAAGCTTGAGAAATTAAAATTCAATGCATTTGATCAAATAATAAAATCAAATTAGTACCAAGACTTCTGAGTGGAGTGGTCCTTTCGCATCACACACTTTAAGTTCCTCTTTTACTTGCTTCTTGGCCTCTTTCTTAGTCTTCTTCAGCAGTTGCCTTCGCTCTGCTTTAGTTAGCTTAGTTACACTTTTATTATCATCATCTTTGCCAGATTCCTTTTCGTGGGGTATACTTTCAGGAGCTAACTCTTTAGCTGCATTTCATCACCAAGAATCCCCAGATATAATCATATAATTCCATGATGGGCATTAAATGAAATAAAAAGTTGTATAAAATTCCAGTACTGCAATATAAAAAAAAAGTGAATTCAATTTGAGACTCAGGCTAATCGCATTCATTGTCGCGGAGATCGATTGCCTACCTGTTCTATAACGCAACTCTCCATCCAATGTCTTGATTGGAAGCGCATCCACGCGATCTACTTGAAGCCCAGCAACCTCCCCATTCGCCTCACGAAGCGCCTTCTTCCGGTTCCGCTTCTCGTACAGCGCCTCCAATTCATCCTCCTTGTGATCCGCCACCCGAACAACATGCCTTCAAGATCAAACTCCCAGCATTAAGACGGTAATCAAATCAAATTCAACAAAACCTTATACGTGACATCGCATTAAAACAACGAACTTGTCAATGGCTTTGGTGTCAAGGTTACTGAGGAATCCAGTGTAGGCTGGGTTCTCCTGAACAAAAGCAAAGTCCTCATCGGAGACTTCGAATTCATCTTCGGGGATATCCGGCGGGAGCTCCGGTGGGAGAATCACCTGGTTCTTGTTCTTCCTGCCCATTTTCCCGGATCGTTGCTGGAAGGATTTGGCAGCAAGAAAGAGAAGAGAGCTGCTAGGGTTTCTCTAAACCCTAGCGTTCGATCCGACTCGCGCCACTCGCGGAGTGTTCATATAGACATCCATTAGATAGGCGGGCCGGATCCAATATGGCCCACTAATTTCATATGTTGGGCCGCCTTCGACCCAGCATTGTTGTGCATGGGCCAAATTAAAAAGTATTTAAATAATGCATGTACAATTAATTTTTTTAAAAAAAAATTGTTCTGATTTTAATTTTCTTAATTTTTATAAAATTTAGAAATTTTCTCATCTTTTTGTATTTTTGACAGATATCCAATCTCATTCTATATTTCATTTTTATCTTTAAAATCTTTACTTTATCTATATGACTTTGGTTGTCATTAGCAACTTATGCTATATAAATTATTTTACTTCTTATTTTTAAACTTATTTATTTATGAGATTCTAATACAAAAATTCATAACAAAACCATTCCTATGATAAAAGAGTTGTTTTTAAATTTTCCTCACAACTCAGTGTACATAAAAAGAAACAAGAGAAGTCACCCTTCTATCCAACAATCTTAATTTAAAAGAGAAAAGAAAAAACAAAAATTCACAAATCTCACATCAGTTCCAACTCTTGATAATCTCCAACAAGATCTCATTCCAAGTATCAACAGGACCAGGCAAACACCAATGCACACAATCATTCTGCAATGTTTTCTTGTAACCTTGAGCATATGGAAATGGATTCATATAAACCCCTGGATGTCCATCACCTCTCATCAGAGCCAACTCAGTCACATCCACAACCTCATACTTCACCCTTCCATTCTTCTCCTTCTCCTCCTCATCATCATTCCCCCTTCTCACCTCTTCCACTCCAATCCTCCTCATCTCCCCATCCATGTACTCCATCTTCTTCTCTCCTTCCTTAAAAGGCTCCATCTTTGAGCAAGCTCCGGCCCTGTTCCACTCTCCTTCAAAATGGGCCGGTGAGAACGTCGTCAACACTACCAGCTTCTCTGACGACCTTCGTCTTCTTCTTCTTCTTTTAACTTCATTCAATGCAATCCTTAATGACTTTTTGAATATGCCAAAGAAGCCAATCTCAGTGTAGTTGAATTCCGGGCAGTAATGGCAGCCAAGAACATCCCCGCGGGCGCTGTCATAGTAGATGGCCGGAAGGAGAAACCAGTGACCGGCGGAGAACACTACAATATCCATTTGATCCAGTTCTCTAGCCCATCTCTCGTCCACTGAATCCATATAGAGTTTGTTATGGTTCTTTCCTAAAGAGGGCTCTTTTTCTACATGTTTTACCAGCAGAGGTGACCAGAAGATGGAGACGGTGGCATTGTGAGATGGAAAAGCCCATCGCCTGAACTTGTTATCATCGCCGGAACTGTATATAAGCTCCGGTAGTGACACCGTGGAGAGGAGACACATGAGAGACTCTAGTTGGTTTCTTGCTAAGGAATCACCAACGAAGGTTAAGTGTTTGTTCTGGATTAAAGTTAGGAATAAGGAAGGCTGGAATGGGTGGAGGTCACACGCCGCCGGCTGCCACCGCCAGTGGAGGTAGCCGGTGTCCGGCCGGCCATTCTCGATGCAGTTCTGGCCTTTCTTGATTGTCGTACAACTTGTTCCGTTGTACGTTGATTTAGCTTTGTTTCTTATCCACTTTCCTTTAGAGAAGTCACACTTGATATTTGCTCTTCCAGCGCTGCCATCTTCTACTTTTATTCTCACTACTGTCATTCAGAAACATGAAAAGAAAAATTAAATAAATATTGAAGGGAAAACGGAAAGAAATTTGATACACATGTATTTACCTTCATGAGAGATCAAAGACTTCTTATGTTGGTGGTGGAGTTGGATGAGAGCCAAGAGGAGAAGAAGATACATTGCAAGGAATATGTGTTTCTTGTTGAGGAAATGGAGTCTTTGATGGAGATTGAGAGGTGGTTTCTGCATGACTTTTTATCTCCTTCACTTTCTCTTCTGAAGTTTTCTTCTTGATTCTATGAGTAATGTAGTATGAATTTGTATTCTTTTTTATGTCACTGGTCCTAATAATAATATTAATGATAGGATTAAAACAAATATATATATATATGGAAGATGGTGGTTGAAGAGAGGATTCAGTCAAGTCTGATAAAGATTTTCTTTGTCTCTGATGGAATTTATATACATGTTATATTGTGATCAATAATATATATATGCATGATATTTGAATGAAGCATGTCTGGCTTGCTATATTTATTAATTGTCTCTCCAATTATCAGCAATCGCCAAGTCAACAGCATATATATTTTCTAACATTGGCATGTGAACAAGCTGTCTGTCTGATAGTGCTATTGTTTCTGCGCGCGTAACAACCAGAAAAAGTGCAGGTAAGCCACATGGTCATCATATATATAACCAAATTAAATTTTAGTGAACAAGACTAACTTCTTCAATGGTTGATTAATTGATTAACTATATTAATTCTTTTTATTTTATGAAGATAATAACCTTAATTCGGCATCCCTGAACTAATTGAAGTGTGAAAGGGGTTATAACTTGCTATGATGGTTTGGGTCCCAAACTATTGAAAGACGGGCTCTGTCTTGCGCTAACACATCCACCATTGATTGCAAAAACACACGTTACTTGCATTTCACGCCTTGCTTTTGCTTGACACATGTATTAAAGTTAATTTTACACTTTGATGGCAACATCATCAATTCTTTTTAAGTTTTGAATTTTCTCTTTTCCACTGATTATGGGGATGATTAACTTTAAAATTTTAACTCATTTCTTTATTTTGCCACACCTACAATTAGAATCATATATATATTCCTAATGTGTGTCAATATATACGTTAATACTGAACCGCTTCATCTCAATCAAAATCTTTATACTTTCTTAATTATATAATCATTTGGTTTCATCCAATAACGAAACATTGTTTTTGATAAAATTTTGATAAATGGAAGGAAAAAAATCATTGAGAATTTGTTTAAAATAAATACTTTTAACTGATCATATAAAAAAAATTTAACAGTTTTTTTTAAGAAATTATCTCAAATGCACATGCTTTTTGTTATTAAGCTTCCACTATGCATTGGAAGTCAAGTGTTTTAACCATCAAGCTATTATCACAGTGGCGTATCATTTTTAGTTTCGACCAGGAATCATTAATTACTCTAATCATTAATCACTCTAATTAAACTTTCATTTATTACCAAAAGAACAATATTTTACTCATACGTACAAACATACATATATATATATATACCTCATGAAACAACAATATTCTTCACTGCTTCAAATTCCCATCTCTTGATCAACTCCAACAAAATCTCATTCCAAGTATCAATCGGACCAGGCAAGCACCAATGCAAACAGTCATTATGAAAGGGTCCATTATATCCCTTAGCCATAACATAAGGGTGTATATAATGGCTCGGATGGCCATCAGGCCTCATATCTGCCAACTTGGTCACGTCCAAAACCTCAACTTTAAACCTCTTCCCACTCTCCTCCGCCACCTTTGCAGCCACCTCCACCTCCTCCACCACCACCTTCCTCATCTCCCTCTCCACATACCCTACCTCCTTCTCCCCCTCTCCATATGGTCTCACCTTAGGACAAGCCCCAGCCTTATCCCATGCACCTTCAAAATGACCTGGTGAGAAGCTCACCACCCCAACAAACATCTCTTTATCTCCTTCCACTCTTCTACCAACTTCACTCATTGCAGTCTTGGTCACCTTCCTCATCATGTTGAAGATACCGATGTCGGTGAAGCTCGAGTTTTCTCCACAGTCATGGCAACCTATTACTCTATGACCTTCATAGTAGATTGATGGTTTGTTAAACCAGTGTCCCATAGAGAACACTATCATATCCATTGAGTTAATCTCTGCACCCCATTTCTCATCAATGGTGTCTATATGCACTTTGTTCTGACCTTGTGTTGTGTCTATAGCCTTTACAAGGAAAGGAGACCAGTAGATAGAGATGGTAACATTGTAAGGAGGACCAAAAGTCCATCTTCTAAACCTGTTATCCTCCCCATATTGGTATTTCAGTATTGGAGTTGATACTGTGGTTAATAGACAAAGTAGTGACTCAAGTTGGTTCCTTGCCATGGAGTCACCAATGAAAGCTAGGTGTCTATTTTCAATGAGTTTAAGAAACAAGAATGGATCAAAATGATGGATCTCACATTGTTTGGGCTTCCATCTCCAGTAGAGGTAACCGGTGTCCTGCCGACCATTGCCGAGGCAGTTCTGGCCGGTTCTGATCGTCTTGCAGCTTGTGTTGTTGTATTTAGGCCCTTGTGTGCTTTCAACCCAAACTCCATTAGTGTAATCACAGTCTTTTTTTACTACTTGATCTCCTCTCCATTCCTTGTTTTTATCTACAACTGTGATTTCTTCAGAGAAAACAAATGAAACTAGCTAGTACAGCAATATATATACATATATAGGGAAAGAAAGATGCAAGATTTTTGTTTAATGTTAATTAATTACCTGGTGAGGAAGAGATTAGATCTTGATGTTGTGTAGGGATTGATTTTGTGAAGAAGGAGTGGATAAGAACTAAGGGAAGAAGAGCATAGATTGCACCAAGAATGAGCTTTTTGCCAATGTTCTTCCATTGTTTGTGACCTTGATCTTGTTGGTATACCGCACCCATTCTTAATTCCCCCTGCTTCTCTCTCTCTCTCTCTCTCTCTCTCTTTCTTTCCTTCTCTCTTGTTGCTCTTGTAAGTCATTTATAACTGATTTAATGTGCAATTAAAGTATTTATTTTAACCGTTATTCGTGTGAATATTTGAATTAACTTATCAATTTTTTCTATATATTTTTTTATGTTACGTTAAAGTTTAAACAATGAATTTATAAATTTCTGCTTTTTTTTAACAAATTAAGTAATGGTTTATTCATTTTTATTGAAAATAATAATAATAATAATTAAATGAATATAATATTTTCCAAAAAGAAAAAATGGGCATATTCACTTCAGAATAATAATAATAATAATAATAATAATAATATGCATATAATATTTTTCAAAAGAAAAAAAAATGGACATATATAATATCTCCGACAATTAATTATTTGAAATTGAAGTTTAAGGCCTGCACGTAGAAAAATATGTCAATATTCTCTTATTCCCTGGGATCTCGCCGCTGTTCATGCTATGATATACGTAATATCAACGCGTTAGGACTTGCCACGTGTGTTCTCACATGCAGGATATAAATCTAGTAAGTTCACAGAAATATTAAATCCCAAATCCCATGCTTAATTAATCCCTTTACTAAAAACAATGGTTGAATTGAATCCAAAATCATAGGGAGAGAGTGGTTATCACATCAGCTCAACTTGATCTGAATGCTGATTTTCTTATGTGGACCAGTACTTAACACCCTTTTTTTTTTAGTATAAATAAATCACATATTATTGGAGATCGATCATCCAACAATGGATTTTTATAAGAAAACATAAAACTTTATAGTAGTAACCCCGAATCTATATTGAAAATCTATTATTACTATTTTATAATGAAAAAAATTTAACTTGAGATGATAAAATTTTTTTGTTATCATCTAGAGAAACGTTACTTCTGAGATATGATATATCACTGCTAAAATATTATTAATTTTTTAGGATTTTAACTCAAGGTATATTATTAAATGAACTACAACAATCATCCTCAGTGAAAACATGTGGTTTGGATTTAATATTAATGAGAAAAATTAATGAACTCCATCAATCTTCAATACATATATAATCCATTTTTATTTTATTGGTAAATAATAAAATTTTTTAATTAATTAGATAGATAAATAATTTGGACTATAAAAAATTTCTAGAGACGGAGATTTATAATTAATAAGACGGAGAGAATATTTTATTGCATCATTTTAATGTGATATATATACCAAAGGCAACTGTGTTACTATATACGAATATCCTACTCGTATTACCACATCAACAAAATAATATTTATTTAAAACCATATGCTATTTTAGAGTGCTACATCCACTGTATTGGCAAAATTTTATAAAAAATTCAAAATAGTAACATACCGTGTAGTGAATTACATAAACAATTTACTTATAATGCATGTAGTTTATTTATTTCTTTAAAAAAAAACATCAATTTTATATATCTAAGGTTAATTCATGATTCTTTACTGACTTTATGCTATTCTATTTTGTTGATCATATAACAATATTTTTTTATTAATAAAATTATAATTTATTCACTTTAACTAAAAAAACCTACAAGCATGTACATGTGTACTTTGAACATGCAATACAACAACTTATTTTAAAGTTGACAGTAACATTTTATTGAAAATAATTGGCAAACCACTCAAAATTTTATAAGATCAATATATAAGATACTGTATAACAATTTTGAAATTGTTTAGTTACTAAATGTGATTGTTGGCACTGACCTTAAGAACAATTTTGCCTTATTATTTCAGTGCACAGGATGCAGGCATTGTTCTCCCATGATACAACAGTCCGATTCTCTGGTCGCGCACGAGAACAGATGATCAATGAGTGCTCAGAGTTTCTTAGGGAAAGAAGAAGGAAGAAGAGAAGAAGTTGAATCGCTATCAATGACAGACGGGTTCATGGTTCCTTAAATGGCGAGCAGATAGACGCGAAGGAAAGGTCACGGCGAACCAAAAAACAGCAAAGTGAAGAAGCACGGAAACCGTTCGCAGAAAGACTTGGCGAACCCAACATGAGCAAAAAACCCTAACTAGATGAAAGGGTAAAAAAGATAAAAAAACAATTGCGTGACTGCTCCAATAAATCTGGTACATTCGTGTCCGCATCATGCGCCTACGTGAGTTCAAAATTTTCAAGCTAAATTCCGGATCTAAACACTGAAATTTGCACCCCCTGCAACTGCGCGCGTAAAAGAGCATGATCCCAAGACAATAGTTGTAGGCTTAGGAATTGTATCATATATAATGTGACTAAAAGTTTTCTTAATAGGTAATGCGGGACTAAAGTTATTTGGAATGTTTTGAAATATGATAGGCTCTATTTATGGGCCTCCAATATATACATCGGCTTTGCTCGTGAGTTAATCATGAGTGAACAAGACGGGAATGATTCGTTGTAGTATCAAACAATCAAAAAAATAAGAATTGGACACATTGATTAATTAAAATGGAGATTAATGGGCAAAAGCTAGTGTTGGCTTATATATATATATATTCTTTTGATGTTAGTTTTATGTTTTCATTTGAATATGCAACCTTTCTTGTAACTCAAGTAAAGCCCAATCATCTCGCATATAACTGGCATTAATATAATAGTTGGATTTTTTCTTTTAATTTTCTTAATTTATATGTGCACCTTCCTATAGATACATACATTAATCTTTTTCAAATGAAACACTCCAATTCTATTAGTCCAAGCTTCTAAGCATTAGATTTGTTTTCTTTAATCACAAACTCAAAACCCTATAATTCTTCTAACCTCGAATCAAATAATTTTAGTTCTAAATTTAAATTATATATTTGTTTGCTATTAATTGTTATTATTATTTATAAGTTTGTTAGATAATTTTATTAGTAATTATATTGAATGATTTTAATTGTAGCCAAATAAATTGATGGAAGTTTATTTATTTTATTTGTTTTTTTTAGTTTATCTATATTTGTTAAGTTTTTTAAATCATACATTTAGTGAGTGATATTTTAATTATTTTAATTGTTATTATAATATTTAAGTTTTTAATTTTCTTATATAGTTATATTTCTTTAAAATTTTTTAGTAGGCTACCCAACTTTGGACAATTATCAAAAAAGTGTCACAACTTCAATTTGAATAAAAAAGATTACCCATCTTTAATTGTCTTTCACCGGGAGGGTACCCGTGGAATTCCAGCAACTAACTGGTGATGTGGACGCCGGAATTCCACCATCAGCGCTGACATGGCAGCCTCCACCAATGACTAGCCGCTCCACGTCATTTGAGTCCGCCACGTCAGCAATACCTTTCCACATCATCCCATCTTTTTTGAGACAAGTGTTAATTGGCTAGGTTATTGTGGAGGCTGCCATGGAGGAAATTGCTGACGTGGAAATGTATTGCGACGTGGCGGACTCAAATGACATAAAGCGGCTAGTCATCGGTGGAGGATGTCATGTCGGCGCGATGGTGGAATTCCGACGTCCACATCACCGCTAGTTGCCGGAATTCCACGGGTACCCTCCCGGTGAAAAACAATTAAAGATGGGTAACATTTTTTATTCAAATTAAAGTTTGGACACTTTTTTGATAATTGTCCAAAGTTGGGTGCCCTATCAAAAAATTTACTCACCATATTTGATTTTGTTAATTTTACATTTCGTGATACTTTAAATATTTTACTTTTACTTTACTTGTTTTACATAAAACTTGGCACAATAGCCTTGTTTATTTTTTATTTTGTATTTGGTATTATTTTAGCGATTTTGTTTACCCTTTAATATTTCATATAATTGTATTGTTTAATTATTTTTATTTTATATTAGTGTTACTTTATTTATTTTGTTTGTGCTCCAACTTTTTATTTTTTTATTTGTTTGCTATAAATCCTTAGGATAATCTCATTTTTTTTATTTTTCTCAAATTTTCATTTAGTGTTTTTTACTTTTTGTTTTTCAATTTCCAATATTTTAAACAATATTTGATATTTTAATTTTGTATTTTATGTCAGTTTTATTTATTTAATTATTATTCTTATTTTAAATTTTTGGTATATTTCTTTATCTTTGTTTAATTTTATTAATTTTTTATATAGTGATATTTTACATATTAATTTTTTTTACTATACATTTTTTTATAATTCTTTAGCAGTGGTTAAATTTAATTTTACATTTAATGACATATTATTTTTTTGTTTTTTATTCAATTTTTAATATAATAATATTATAATATGATGCCAACGAATAAAAGGGTGGAAACTCTGATCCAATGCAAATAAATTATTTGCCATTCGTTTTTTAAATTTATGTGAATTATGTAAAATTATTTTAGTTTATTAGGAATCATTTTTAGTTATTTTTATTTTTATTGTTTTTTAAAAACCTAATTTATGGGTTTTTTTATTCATTTGTTTTTATTAATATCATAACAAAAGTAAGATGATTGGGTTGGTCAGAGTGTTTGTTTCTTAATTGATCAAAGTCCAATCTCTGCTTTTGACATTCAATATGCTAATGTTTTGAATTTAATAATAACATATATTTAAAAATTTTTTAAAAAAAAAGAAGAAAAACCACCGGTGCCCACCTCTACCACATGTCATAGCAAAAGGCACATATATATATATACCCACATATAATAATATTATAAAAGTTAAATTTTAAATAATCAATTATTTTGTGTTAATTAATTTAAGAACCATTGGTTTAATATATAAACTTGAGTTTACCGGCCGGCCCCTTTCGATCTAGCTATATCATGCATGCAGGAAATGTTAATCAACATGTATTTGATATTTAATTTATTGTAGCATGTTTGCTGTATTTCCCCTTCGTTTGACATGTTCAATAATCATAAAATTTTTTAATAAATAAATAAAATAATGAATTATTAGCACGTTCACATTGGAAAAGATGGCAAAATCATGGAAAGTTCCCAAGGAAACAAGGCTAACCAATAACAGACATAATGCATCACAACATTCTCATTTTTATCAAAGACCAAGAAAATCGGTAGTTCTTTTCCTCTCAAATATGTCACATTTGGAGAGTTTGTTTCCTCGCAATTATATATTACAGTGATAAAGAGATTACCATAATAATCAAGTTGAAAATACTATATATTTAAAAATATTATGATAATTTATGATAATCATGTTTGATTGGCACAATTGTTAACATATTAATGATACATATTTTTTAAAATATTTGTTTATCTACATAAATTTAAATTTAATATATAATACAATTTGGTATCAAAATAATTAAATTATAATACTAAAAGTTTATTTTTCACATTTTATCAAAATATCTTTATATATGAATTTGGAGCAAATTTAAAATTAAAATTAAATTAAATAAATTTATTACATGAAAAATAACAAAAAAATTAATTTTTTTGATGTTGAAGATATTTTAGGAAAAATGTAAGAAGATCGAGAAAGGAAAAATAAGATAAAGGAATTTTTTTAAAAATAAATTATATTTATCCAAAAAAATTCTAAGGTTGCCATTCACTTAATAATTCAATATAACCATCTATTTTTAGTAACAGTGAGATTATCAAATTTCTTAGTAATATTCCGAAATTCATAATCACCATATCACTTAATAATCCAAATGCAGTAATCTTTTAAATTATTACATAGCATGCATGTTTTCACATTACTGGAAAAACAAATTGCACTTTAATTAGGATATCATTTGACGCAAAACAAAATACAACCTCTGACCAAAATCACCTTAATTTGACCGAGTTTGACTTTTCTGAAACATGGTTCCCATGGGTACATATATGTAAGTTGGTAGACCAGGAACAGAATTAGATATATATACGGTCAAATATATATAGCAATACGCACGAGGGTTGAACTGGCAAACACATATAGACTATTCTTCATGCATGCATATACGTCATCTCTTTCCTCATTTCCTTATTTCCTCATTCCCTCCTTTCATGCATGTTCATATATATATAATGTATAGCATGAGTCTTCTAACGTTTCAAAAGACACAAAAATTAACCAACCACTTGAATTTAATTATAATAATACATATCCTCTCGTGCAACAAGTAGTATTTTATATATAGGAAATTAAGAGGATGTTTTGGAGGAAGAACAAGGATAAGGATATGATCAAGATGATCACCAGCGGAGATGTCCGAGCACCGAACGGGTATGTCCCGGTGATTGTCGGAGCAGTAGGAGATGGGTGCAATGCTGAAAGGATCTTAGTGAAAGTAGAGGTCTTGAAAGATCCAAGAATGGTGGAATTGCTTGAGATGGCTGCTCAAGACTTTGGATATTCTCACCAAGGAGTGTTACGCATCCCTTGTGATCCTCATTATTTTAGGCTGCTCTTCAGCTCTCTTCACCATCATCAACAAATAAATAGATCGACGCATAGATGATCATAGGTTGTTTTTGTGGTCATAAAGTAGAGGTTTTTTTTTCTTTCTTTTTTTTTTTTTTTGATAGTCATTGATTATCTCAATCAATGTTGTTAAAGGGAGTTTATTCCACGAGTGAGAAAGAGCTACAAACTTTCTCATGTGATGGTGGGTAGAGGTCTTTATTATTTTTTTTTAAAGCCTCTATTTTATTTATTAAACTATTTATTCACTTATTTATTTGAAATAAAAATGGTATGATGGCAATTCCGGTATCATATATAGCTTCGTTTGTGCTGATAATGGAGTATTTTCCTGATTGATGGAATACTACTTAAATCATAAAAACACTTATAATTAATTTAACTGCAGATTAAATATCATGAATATTTTGTGAGTGATTAATTTGAACACTTTAGATTTTTTTTATTACGATGATTAATTTCTTCAAGTGTTTTCCAATTTATTTATTTATTTTTAAAATCATAATTTATTTTTGGTTTATATATTTTAAAGCTAATTAGTTTAAGTTTTTATCATCACAATTGGCATAAAGACAAAATAGTTTGATCAATTTACATTTCATACTTTCTTAAGGTTAGAGAGGCCTGGTGATGATGCGGTGTGACACAACTTTTATTTCACTAATTTTTTATTCACTCATTTTAATTAAAACAATATTTTTCATCGTCTTCAAAGTACAAACTGTCATTGCAAAGCCTTTTTTTCCCTTTTCTAGCACCTTTTTATTTAATGATTTTTGTTATGGTTGCAAACTTGCAATGAAGATATGTAAGCATACATATATGCACACACATACACATACATACAAAGAAATTTTAAACGCTTCAATTTAAATGAGGCCATGTATACATAAATCCGACCATGCATCCACAGCTACTTGATCACTTATTAATTTATTTACGTGGGAGTAACACAAATCCTTCATGCATGCATGCATGCATGCATGCTTGGAACTAGCTAGAACCGGGACTGCAGCCAGTCCACAATCTTCTCGTCCAACTGAAAAGCCTTAGCAAGAACATCATCAAATATCTCAGGATTAGACCCAAAGACTGCATCAGCAACAGAATTAAACCCTGGATTCTGACTTGCAAGAGCTGCAATCCCAACTGCCTTTGTTTTCCCAATATTCAACTCAAAGTGAATGAGTCCTTTAGGGAATACAAAGGAGTCACCTTTGTTTAGGGTTTTAGAGAAGAGCTTGTTCTCAGGGCTTGATGTTATAAAACCAGCAAATACTTTCCCTTCCAACAAAGTAAATATCTCACTAGCTCTTGGATGAGTATGAGGCGGGTTAAGTCCATAAATATCTAAGTCCACTCTTGCCATTGATACACCTAGAGTGTTCAGACCTGCTATCTGATCAGCATTCAGTAAGGTCACCTTTGAGCCAAGTCTGTTCTTAGTGTTTCCGGCAATGTCAAGGCCAGAGAAAGAGAAATCATCAGCTTCGACGAGCTTCGGGTTCTTGCACACAGGACCATTTATGATCACTGAATGAATAAGACATATATATATATATATATATTGCAAGCATGAATATTACAAGTTTAAATGTATAATTAGCTGATCATGAACAAGCTGAATGATTAGAAAATATAATTACATTGAGAGTTCTTGTCTGCAACGCATAAGTCTTGGAGAGGACTTGAATCATAAGCCATGGCAAAAGAGTTAGCCATTGAAAGAAGAGTTAGTAGGAGGAGATAATGAGTGGACATGTTAATTATAAGCTTCCTTGTTTGCGCTCTTGCAAATGATATGTGGTTTGTTTATATAGAGAATACATAAGACAATGCTTAAGAAGAGAAATAGTCAAGTTATGAGATTATATATTAATTGTGCATTTGTTAATTATATTGTTAATTTTCTTGCTTAAGATGGTGAGGAACAATTAAGCTTGATGGAGTGTACGTAATATTGGTCATCTATGAGAATGGATCAAGTCTTGAATATATACGATATATTTTTTTAATCTGGTACAAAATTATAACAAACAAATGCATTAGAGAAGAAAACAAACACGTACTATGTGTGGCCGGCAGGCTTAGATCAAGTTCATGATCATGGATTGCATGCATGGATGGGAACTAAAAGAAGAGGGATTAAAGATTGTGGTTGACACAGCCATTCATGCTACGCGTTTTTTTTTTTTTCTGGTTAAGGGAAAAGTCTTGGTTTTCTTACGGTGGAAGGTATTATTTTTTATTGGGGAAGTTAGTCATTTCTTGCGATTCAGGACAGTATCTTTATATATCGTATTTCTCATAATAATTAAAAAATTATAACCACGTAAAATAATTACCGTCCTCGTTGCCCATGTCTACTCCAGAAAAAAAAAATTTAAATGAAATGATAACTTTTTTTAATGAGATGAAAAACTTAGACGCAAAAAAAGTTAAAAAAGTTTCAAGATCAATTAAAAATAGTTGAGGAATTAAATTACCGAGGTTTAAGGATATAGTATTAAAACAAATTCAGAACTCGGTCAAAGATAAGAGCAGTTATTTATTTATTTTTTATTTCTTTAATTAAGTTTGGCTTGAGGTTCGGTGGTTTGAATTTTTTTTAAAACATGCAAATCAGTAGTATTTAATATAAGTCAATATTTATTTATTTACTTGTTTTAATTAGTCTTTAAGGAAACATATTTACTACATGTATATATATATATATATATATATATATATATATATATATATATATATACCAATAGTGTCTAACAATTTTTAATAATGAATTAATATTAATTAAGCCAGAAAGATTATATTAATTAGCTAACCAACTACACAGAAAGATATTAATAAAACAGAGGGAAACTAAAAAATTTTGACCACATAATATATCTGACCTTCCGGTTACCTTGGAATAAGTCTTTTGCATTACCTTCTTTGTTTCAGGCAAACAATATAATAACAAATAATAAACATTTGAAGATGATAGGAAGAGGAGAACTATATGAAAGCAAAAAAGTCAAATACCAAACCTTGTAGACCATTTCATCACCTAATATATCACACTTCACTCCCTTTAAATAGACCTTCCTCTCATGAACTGCATATCACACAATCTCCATTGATCAATTAAGTAAGATGGCTTCCCATGCCCTGCTTCTTGTTCTCTTAGCTCTCTCTTTCTCTCATTCACTTGCTTCAGACCCTAGTCCTCTCCAAGACTTTTGTGTGGCAGATTTCAACTCTAATGGTATACGTTACGTACTAATAATTTAATCACTACATATCCATGCATGTGCATGCAACTCTTGAAGTAGCTTTTTTACACTGTATCTATTCTTGAATTCATGAATTGCTATGCTTTGCTGCAGTGTTTGTCAATGGCGTTGTTTGCAAGAACCCAAAGCTCGTTACCGCCGATGATTTCACCGCTCATGGCCTCGACAAACCAGGGAACACTTCAAACCCTCAGGGGTCAGCGGTGACACCAGTGTTTGTACAGCAACTCGCAGGGCTGAACACTCTTGGAGTATCACTGGCAAGACTTGATTTCGCTCCTTATGGTCTCATTGTCCCTCATTATCATCCCCGTGGCACCGAGATCATGACGGTGCTCGAAGGCGAGCTTTATGTCGGCTTTGTCACCTCCGCTCCCGATTTCAAGTTGTTCGCAAAGATTGTGAAGAAAGGAGATGTGTTTGTCTTCCCCAAGGGCCTCATTCACTTCCAATTCAATTATTGTGCCAAGAAAGCAGTGGCCATTTCAGGGTTAGGAAGTCAAGACCCTGGTCTGGTGCTTGTCCCTAATGCTGTCTTTGGGTCTAATCCACCCATTAATGATGCTATTCTTGCCAAGGCCTTCCAATTGGACAAGAAGATCATTGATTATCTGCAGGCTAAATTCTAGTGGACTAATGCCATCATTCTTCTAATTATCAGATTCATTTATATTGTTGTGATTGTTATGGATATGTATTGATTTGTGATTTTTGTATTTGCTAATTAAATATGTTTATTTGTTCGGATTGCTGTGGTACAAATAAAAGCCTCTCATCATTATTTGCTTGTGTTTTATTTCCAAAGTTCATTTTTTTTAATATTTCAAAGTTCGATATAAGGTGCTGTCTTTTTCAATAGTTTTCATGAATTATTGAAATCAATTACATATAGTCAAATATTAAAATTGAACAAGTAATTTATATATCTATTCATCATCCCTTGAATAACATAGTGGTATGTTTCTCCAAAATAAAAAATTGAAAGTTTAATTTTTTTTTTAAATGGATATACTACATACATCATCAAAGAAAAGTTTATCTTGCAGGTGAACCTTTGTTATTATCTCTTAAATTCAAAGATATGAATAGACTTTTAATATTATAGAAGTACAACGCTACAAGCGATAGTGAAGGACCTCAAACACATCCTTTTGTACGAGATTTTTTTTTTAATTTGGGAAAAATCTAAGCTTAAAAAAATGGAATGGATAATTAACCATGTGGACGTAAATGAATTGGCAGAATATTGAATATCTTTGGCTGCATCAGCGATACTACAGAAATATTATGCATTGCCATATCAACGCAGTAGTACTTTTTAGTTTTTTAAAGTTACCAAATAAGAAAAATTTATTATTGTGGAGTTGTGGTTTTGACATATCAGCACACATACAGTAGGGCGTTATTGCCCTTATGTTAGTTTACTTTTATACCGGTCATTAAAATTACCATAACTGATTTATCAATTATCTATCCATTTGACAATTTTTGTAAATGGGTTTGTCACTTTTGTTAAAAAAAAAAGAGATAATTTTTTAGATAAAAGCGAGTCATGAAAATCACAGGGAAAAATTTTTCAACCCCAAACAGAAACACCTATCTAAATAGTATAATACTAAAGTAAATATCTTGTTTTTATTTTTATATTATTATATTGAAAAAGGAATATAAATAACTCGCAAATTCCAACTAGCTAAAAATTACTTCTTTTTTATTCAAAATAACATGTAAAAAATACTTAAAATTGGTAAAATTGTAACTTTCACAAAAAAATTGTTTTGCCATCATTAAAAAAAAAAACTTCTTTAATTTTATATGGTGTATATTCATCCTAATCTATAATTAATTTAAACCCTTTAGCATCTCTTTTCTGAAAGAGTCATGTCTTATTACTTATACTATTAGTTTGCAATCCGATTTTATCTCATTGCAAATAATATTAATTAATTACCCTTGGGAAGGTTCACCCAAATTAAAGCAAGGTTTGAATCTCCACTCCTCTTAGGGTGGTTGTTTCAACTTTTTTTTGAAAAAAGAAAAAAAAATAATTAAGACAAACCTTGTTGTGTGTATATAATAATATTTCTTTCATTATTCACATCCATTTACTGAAGTTGGTTAGAAATAAAAAGCTATGTTATTTCTAAATGACATCAAGAGCATTAATCTAAAGTTAGCTAATTTAGATGGAGATTTAGTCATATAAGGCATGGATCATCCAGATGGACAAGAAAGAAAACTAAGAAAGAAGAAGATTATTATATTTATATGAAAATCACATGATAAGTTTAATTTATAACTCGCACACTCTTACTTTGAAAGGATCCTTTAGTCGATACTGAAAATATCATTTTAATACATTTGGTCAGCCATAATTAAATATATAGACGAACCAGTCAATTGGAAAATATATAAGACAATAGGAAATTTATATACACATATATATATGTTAGGTTTTTACAGTTGAGATTGTTACGATATTGTTAATAAATGAAGGATTTATATATATACATGAACATGACTCATTCGAACATGTCCAATAAGACAAGTTTAATCCATTGACGATTTGTCAAAAAATATATAAAATCAAATCCAGTAGGAAGCAAATTTCAACACCAACTTCACTGAAGGAATGAGTCTTTAGCTTAGGAACTAGGCATCGTCTAAGCCTTCCTTTCTCTCAGAACTTAGGATGGATCCTGGCTAAGCTGATGGTTAAGAAAGAACGCAAGCATTACCAAACCTCGTAGACCTTTTCATCTTCTCAAACATGCATGCATATACATATGACTCCTTCACACTCCCAGTTCTATATATAGATCCTTGATTACCCCATTGAAGATCAAATTAAGCTAAAGAAGTCAAATTAATTAAGCATTGTAGAGAAATTAACAAAAGAAGATGGCTGCTTCTTATGTTCTTCTTCTTCCTCTGTTAGCCTTGGCTTTCTATCATTCCCTTGCTTCAGATCCAAGTCCTCTCCAGGACTTCTGCGTTGCAGACTTCAACTCCAATGGTACTTATAATATATATAAATACGTGAATACATGCCTACATGCACATGTAAAGTTTTACGTAGCTTTTTTCTGCCTGAACTGTATACATATTTATCATCCTGATTAATTCAATGGTTCTTTCTTCTTCTTCTTCTTCTTAATTTCAGTGCTTGTGAATGGATTTGTCTGCAAAAATCCACAAGTCGTCTCCGCTGATGATTTCACCTTTCACGGCCTGGACATGCCGGGCAACACATCCAACCCTCAAGGCTCCGCAGTGACCCCAGTGTTTGTACAACAAATTCCAGGCCTGAACACTCTTGGTGTCTCACTTGCAAGATTAGATTTTGCACCTTATGGTCTGATTCCTCCTCACTACCATCCCCGGGGAACCGAAATCATGACGGTCATCGAAGGCACGCTTCAAGTCGGCTTTGTCACCTCCTTCCCGAATTTCCAGCTTTTCACACAGGTGGTGAAAAAGGGAGATGTGTTTGTCTTCCCTAAGGGTCTAATTCACTTCCAATTCAACAATGGTGATACCCCAGCAGTGGCCATTTCAGGGTTTGGGAGCCAAGACCCTGGTGTGGTGCTTATCCCTAATGCAGTCTTTGGTTCCAATCCGCCCATTAATGATGCTATTCTTGCAAAGGCCTTCCTACTGGACGTGAAGATCGTTGACTATCTCCAGTCCAAATTTTAGTATTATTTTCCAGACCACTGCTAGCTTCACATTATATATATATTACTATGGTTTGGAAATAAGCAAACATGTCTGTTTGCAATATGATGTGTTGCTAATTAATATTTGACTTGATTAATTATGATACAAGGAATATATTTGACGTGTATTATAATTAGCAAATGGGAAAAGCACAGTTAATAATTTAGCTAAAAAGACAGTAAAAAAAAATCAAGGAAGAAAAATTGTATAGCTCAAACTAGCTTAAACAACCTACCAAGACAATGACATTGATAATAAGAAAAAATATACATACTATTAATATTAAAACTAAATATCTTACTTTTTTGTGATTTCGGCGACTTACCATATTATAAAATACTTGCCTATGGATATTAAATTCTTCACAAATGCCCTACTATCCAAAAATACTTCTTTTTTTAAGAAAATATTTTATCAAAAAATAATTAATAATATTTATACAAATTATACATATGTTGCTATATATATTAATTTATGACAAAATTGATAAGTAAGCCGAAACACAAGCACATATTAATTAAGTCTCCACCATGCATTGAATCTTAACTTTTTTTTTGCATGGAAATGAAGTGTTTTAATCTATAGGCTATTGTTGTCATGTTTAAAATAAGAATTTTGACTAAAAATGTGTGAGAGTTATTTCTTAAAAGATGGGACATAAAGAATACTAAAAATATTATGGGTGAGAAAGCATAGAATGAGTGTGGCAATTCGATGTGCAATATCACAAACACGTAATAATAGCATAATAGAAAGACAATACAAAAATGATATACAAGTATTCACATTATAGATAAAAAAATGCACCAAATTTAATGTGGTTGCATATTCACGGAAGCACAATGTTTCATTATATATTGGGGAATTATAAGGGTATAGGAAATAAGCACAAAGTTGCATAAGCTCCTCTCTTCACCTTCTTCTTTCTTTCTTTTCACTCTTTACACAAAAAAAAAACTCAGCATTGATCTCTCACTCTCAAAACAAAACCCAACAAACATAGCCTTACATATATAAACAACAAAGAAATCTAAATTATTGAATTAAAAAAGATTAAACTTTGGTTTCATCATAATGATCTATTGTAAAGCTTCAAGAAGAATCAAAATCAGCTAGCTCCTACTTCTTCAACACAAGTATTGTAGAGAAAACAACCACTGAAATCACTATTTTCCTACAATCTGGCTGAAAAACAGAGCCAAAAATATAAAAAAGAATATGAAGATTGAGATGAAAAAGGAGATGGAAATGAGAAGCTTTGATCTATTATTGAAATGTAATCAGAGCTCTCAAAGAAATTATAATGAGAACTATGTGACTGTATATACATAGTGGACACCAGCTCTTTAAAGACACATGGCTAAGAGAACTCTTAGGCACATACACTTCCGCACATATAGCACGTCATTGGCAGTGGTTTCCTTAAAAAAAAAATAATCAAGAACATACAAAGTACATCTCCCTTGATTTTATAGGGTATGTATTAATTATTAATTCATGACTCTTCAACATATCTTTTTTTGTAGGGTAGGGAATCATATCTCGCTACTTGTTCCATACGTTTGAGATGCGGATTTATTTTGTTGCAATAATTAATATTACAGTAGGGAAGTACGTTCTCAATCAAGGTCTGATATTTCTCTCACATTGTTCTGATAAATTAATTAAGATGGATCTTGTTGCATGCATGTATCTAATAATAATCCTTTCATAATCCGTATTCATTTTCTGAAGTTGTTTAGAAATAAAAAACACTATTTTTTTCAAAGTAACATCATGAGCATTATGTATTCAATTAGATTGATATTTTGTAATTATATGAGACAAGGAACATCCAAGTGGACAAGTAAGAAGATACCACCAGTTAAGAAGAAAGTTAATTAATATATTAATATGAAAATCATATGATAAGATTATAAACAGTACACTAGTACCTTGAAAGAATCCTTTAGTTGACACTGAAAATATAAATTTCATTCATCTGGCCTGCCATAGTGATGCGGGGATAATGCAACAAAAGGGATGAGATGCACCACCGATCGAAGTCCACGAACAGATACAGGACCTCGCAACTCACCACTCTTCAGATACAGAGTTGAGAGAGCTCTCCTCAATGACCTACACAAGATCAGAGAAAAGAACCCAGAACAATGAGGATACAGCCTCCAACTATCTAACCAAACATTCGTTGTCCCTCTTTTGGCATCCAATACAAGTATATAACTCTTGGAACAACCCTCAAAGCATAGGAAAACTTAAAGATAAACAAATGTATTAAACTAACACACACTTAAGAGGTAATTAAGACTAATTACACAGCTACAAAAATAGAAAGTAAATGAGTTTCCAGAAACCAGTCAACTTGATAGATCTTCAGTCTAACAGCCATAACTCCTTCTAGGAACATCCAATTAACATGAAATTTGTTGTGTTGGAAACTAGACTTCATTAGCTTTCCAACCATAGGTTATATGCATCTTATGGTCAACACAATTGCTACAGTTTTCAGGAAGAAGTTCACCAAGGACTGGGTGTTCCTCTGAAAATTCTCCAATGTCCAAGTGCGTAACACTTGGGCTTGCTTGCTTTGCTCCTGCATCACATAGTGATATATACAGATGAGTTAACTAGTAAATTGCCAAATACAAAAGATACGAGCGCGTGTGTGTGTATATATATATATATATATATATATATATATATAATTATTTAGAAATTGTTTGATTCACAGTGATGATATATAAATTAACATGTGATGAGATTAGACGTTAATAAAATCAGAATTATTACATGTCTCATAATGTTACAGAAATTTTTATTAGAGAAATTAAGAAGCTAAACTTATCATAAAACACAAAAAAACAAGGAGAATAAAATGTCTATTCAAAGCCTTGAAGATTACATCAATGTGATAAAGCTTTTGTTATGTTGACAACTATTCATTCAGTTTTATTACAGTTAAACTAACTTGGCTAAGGTGGAGAGTTAGTTACACTGACGCGGATTAGTTGAGGCCTCGTTAGCGAGGTTGTTATGGTTGTTATATTCTATTGATTGTGTATGATGAACAGAGCATATATATATAGCTCTTGTTCTAGCTGTAATCTCTCTCGATTCTTCAACAAGTTTTCTTCTTCTTCTTCAAACCTTGTTCTTGTTCTTGTTCTTCATCTCATCTGCAGCTGATCTCAATCATGGTGTGGTACAGCATGGTTTCTTCCACATTGTGGGATTGAAGACAATGGTGTTATTCATCAATTTTCAGTTTTCTTGGGCTGTGGTTTGAAGGAGATATGTGAATTTTATTTCTATCAATTTTACATAAATTATGCTTGATTGCTCTTGAACCTGTGACATAAGCCTAATTCATTCAAATTGAGATGTGACATAAAATATTATACAAGATCAGATCCATAATTAGGAAACAAATTTCAGCGGCAACTTGTCATCCAAGGCTTCCTTATTCTCTTAGAATTAGGCTGTAGCTTTTTATCTTAAATATAGCTGCTAGCTAGCTGGAAAGATAGAATACAAGCAATACCAGACCTCTAGACTTTTCCATCTTCTCAAACATGCATGCATAATTAGTTCTCAAACATGCATGCTTTAGAGAAGAGCTTGTTCTCAGGGCTTGATGTTATAAAACCAGCATATACTTTCCCTACCAACAAAGTAAATATCTCACTAGCTCTTGGATGAGTATGAGGAGGGTTAAGTCCATAAATTTCTAATTCCACTCTTGCCATTAATACACCTAGAGTGTTCAGATCTCCTATCTGATCAGCATTCAGTAAGGTCACCTTTGAGCCAAGTCTGCTCTTAGTGTTTCCGGCAATGTCAAGGCCAGAGAAAGAGAAATCATGGGGTTCGATGAGCTTTGGGTTCTTGCACACAGGCCCATTTATGATCACTGAATGAATATATATATATATATATATATATATATATATATTGCAAGCATGAAAATTACAAGTATAAATGTATAATTAGCTGATCATGCATGAACAAGCTGAATGATTAGAAAATATAATTACATTGAGAGTTCAAATCTTGGAGAGGACTTGAATCATAAGCCATGGCAAAAGAGTTAGCCATTCAAAGAAGAGTTACAAGGAGGAGATAATGAGTGGACATGTTAATTATAAGCTTTCTTGTTTGTGCTCTTGAAAATGATATGTTGTTTGTTTACGTATAATACCCGTATCAGTGCCTATACTTTTCTCACTCTACCATTTTAGTCCCTCTACTTAAATTTAATATTATTCTGCCATTAATTAACTACTCCGTACATTTCATCTGACGTGGCATGGATCTCCTAGTCATTTCGTCTGACGTGGCATGGGTCTCCTGGGCGACGTTGGCATTGTTAGAATGGTACTCAGAGTCTATGGTTGGACAACCATGTGCTATCAAGTATGTCTTTGGGCTATATTTCAGCTATCACGTACGTTGCATGGGAAGCTCTGCATGGATTGGATGGCTGAATGAGAAGAACGGCTGGGATTGGATGTTTACTTTTCTAATTGTCAGTGTTTTGTCTTAGTCTTATTTAACTTAGTCTCCTAGCTATCTTTTGCTTTATATATATATAGTAGTAGTGTCTGTTGTAAGGCAAGCTCTTCAGAACATCTTCTATTCTAATATATCAAGCTTCAGCACAACACCTCCGGTGGGTGAGAACACTGGCCTCCTCTTTTTTTAGCTAACAGTGGTATCAGAGCACAGCAAGCAAATGGCCAGCTGCTGCTCATCCTCCAAAGATGCAAGTGTGCCTTTTTTCAAGGGTGACAACTACAGTTTATGGAGCCTCAAAATGAAGACGATGTTTCGCTCTAAAGATCTCTAGAATCTCGTGGAGAAAGGGTTTGGAGCAGAGGGAGACGGGAATCGGCTTAATGATGCAATGAAGAAGGATGCGAAGGCGTTGTACTTGATACAACAAGCCCTTGATGAACGAGTACTGATAAGAATATCAGATGCAAAGACTTCAAAAGAAGCCTGGGAAATCTTAAAGACAGAGTACCAAGGCAATCAAACCACAATAGCGGTGAACCTCCATGCCTTGCACCGTGAGCTTGACGCTGCGAAGATGAAGCATGGAGAGAGGATTCAGGATTTTGTTGGTCGAATCGTGGATATTGTGCACCGTATGAAGATGCTTCAAGAATCAGTCCCTGAGAAGATGGTGGTTGTGAAGATATTAAGAAGCCTTACTCCTCGCTTTGTCAACGTGGTCTCGTCCATCTTAGAGGCCAGAGACATGAGCACGTTAACAGTAGAAGAACTGAGTGGCTCGTTGAGAAGCCACGAGTCCATCCTTGATATGGTTCGTGGAGGAGAAGAAGAAGTGGCGCTGCATGTCAAAGCGCTTCATATAAACGAGCAAAATACTCATGGGCAACAAGGATGCGGCCGAGGTTATTTCAGAGGCCGTGGTCGCGGCTGTGGGAGAGGAAGACATGGGGAAGCAACTAAACCTATTGAAGCAAGCAAACATCACAAGGGTCTTCAATGTTTTGTGTGTAAAAGGTATGGACATGTTAAGGCCCAGTGTTGGTACAGAACAAAGGAAGCCAACGTAACTGCCGAAGAAGCTAAAGAAGAAAGTAACGAAGGAGTCCTCTTCATGGCCGGAAGTGCAGCAAAGTACAAAGACGAAGGTGCGTGGCTTGTGGATAGTGGTTGCTCTAACCACATGACCGGGGATAAGAGCTTGTTCAAAAGCTTGGAGAAGACAGCACCACAGGTAATTCGTCTTGGAGATGGAAACACTTTGAATGTTGCAGGAATTGGTTCCATAACTCTGAAGACAAACTTGGGAGAAAACCATGTACTGACTAGTGTCCAGTTCGTACCTGACTTAGCTCACAACCTACTGACTGTTGGGCAGTTGATGACATCGGGTTATAGGGTGGAGTTTGCCGATGGGTATTGCACTATCAAAGATAACCAATCAAAGATCTTGTTGGCTAGGGTGCATATGACACCTCACCGACTCTTCCCGGTTTGTGCAAATAGCATTGGGAGTGCACACATTGCTCAAGATGCAGCTGACACTACAAGATTGTGGCACAGACGCTTCGGACATCTGAACCTAAGAAGCCTTTAGAACTTGTCACAAAATAGTCTGGTGCAAGGACTACCGCATATCGCTGAACTAGAGCAGTGTGAAGCTTGCTCACTGGGAAAACAAACACGTCAGAGTTTTCCCAAAGGACAGGCACATCGTGCGTCGTCGCCACTGGAGCTAGTGCACGGGGATTTAGTCGGACCAATGCAGACTCCATCACTCGGGGGTAATATGTATTTCTTTTTACTAACGGATGATTTTACACGTTTTAGCTGGGTGTTCTTCATTCAAAGAAAGGCAGAGGCATTACAGAAGTTCAAAACTTTCAAGCTCCAAGTTGAGAAGCAATATTCAACTTCTATTAAGACACTATGTACAGATCGCGGCGGAGAGTTCACGTCACGAGATTTTAAAGCGTTATGTGATTTGGCCGGAATCCGGCAACAACTAACTGCACCTTGTACGCCGCAACAGAACGGCGTTGCGGAACGGAAAAACAGAACCGTAACCGCGATGGCCAGAACCATGCTACTCGAGATGAAGGCACCAACGGAATTTTGGGCGGAGGCCATTGCAACAGCGGTGTATATTCTTAATAGGTCACCAACAAGTGCTCTTGACCTACAGACACCTTATGAGGCGTTGACGGGGTCAAAACTGAAGGTTGACCACCTTCGGGTCTTCGGATGCTTGGCGCTTGTTGTTGTTGACCCACACATGAGACACAAACTTGATGCAAGGTCACAAAGACTCCTCTTTATTGGCTACTGCGAGAATTCAAAAGCCTATAAGGTCTTCAATCCGCACACCAAGAACGTTCGAGTCAGCAGAGATATACATTTTTTTGAAACAAAAGGCTGGGATTGGCTTAAAAAGGATGACTCAGCAGCATCAAATTATGTGCCAAATGCTGATCTAGAGACTGAAGAATCTGGTGAAAATATGGAACGTTCACAGCCATTGGATCATGTTGATGAACTGTTGAACGTTGACCAAAACTCAAGGGAGTTAACTCAACGTGAACTGCCACCTTTGCCACCTCCAAACCACGACGAGCTTAATACTCCGGAGAGGTACAGAGACCTAACCGATATATACAACTCATGCTCTTCTGTTTTAATTGCTGCAGACCCCATAATATTTGAAGATGTTGTGCAAGACGAAGCTTGGATTACAGCGATGAATGATGAAATGACGGCGATTGACAAAAACAACACTTGGATGCTTGTTCCATTACCTGAAGGGAAGAAAGCCATCGGATTGAAGTGGATATTTAAGTCCAAATTCAATCCAGATGGTTCACTGTTGAAGAAGAAAGCAAGGGTTGTCGCCAAGGGGTATTCACAACAAGATGGGATTGATGTAGATGATGTATACTCACCGGTGGCTCGAATTGAGACCATTCGGTTATTCTTCGCTATTGGTGCTCAGAATCATTGGAGTTTATACCAACTTGACGTAAAAACAACATTCTTGAATGGGGACTTAAAGGAAGAAGTATTTGTACATCAACCTGAGGGTTATATCATCAAAGGGAAAGAAGATTATGTCTACAAACTCAACAAGGCGCTGTATGGTCTCCGGCAGGCCCCGAGAGCGTGGTATAGCAAGATAGACGATTATTTTCATCAAATTGGTTTTAAACGAAGCTTAAATGAACCAACAGTCTATATCAAACATCAAGGGAGCAGAGGGATTATCATGTTATGCCTCTATGTGGATGATATAATTTATATGGGATCATCAATGGAAATGTTCATGCAGTTCAAGCACAACATGATGGGAACCTTCGAAATGACGGATCTGGGAAAGTTACAATACTTCCTAGGCCTAGAGGTAATTCAATCTGATGGGTCAATCTTTGTAAGTCAGCAGAAATATGCAGAAGGTCTACTAAAGAGGGCTGGGATGCTTCACTGCAAATCAATGGCAAGCCCCATGAATAATAATGAGAAGTTACACTCCTTGGATGACTCAGGGAAAGCAGAACCAAAAAGGTACAGGAAACTTGTTGGCGGACTTCTGTATCTCACGCGTACTAGACCGAACCTCACGTTTGCTGTGGGTGTAGTTTCACGGTTCATGCAAAGCCCGTCTATGCATCACCTGGGTGCAGTGAAGAGAGTCCTGCACTATGTTTCAGGTACTACAGCCTATGGTTTACATTATTCCCACAATAATCAGTTCAAGCTCACAGGATACTCCGATAGCGACTGGGGTGGTTCACAGGACGATCGACGAAGCACGACAGGATGGTGCTTTGCACTCGGATCGGCCACTGTGGCATGGTGCTCTAAAAAGCAACAACTCACCGCTCTGTCTAGCACTGAAGCTGAGTACGTGGCTGTGACCTCAGCCGCCTGCGAAGCCGTGTGGCTGCGACGCCTCCTAGAGCAACTGGGAAAGAAGCAGGATGAGGCAACCATCATATACTATGACAATCTTTCCACAATCTCTATCACCAGGAACCCAACCATGCTTGGGAGAACGAAGCACATCGATACTCGTCTTCACTTCATTCGTGATCTAGTGACTAATGGGCAACTTAACGTTCAACATTGCAGCACCAATGATCAACTCGCAGATATTTTCACAAAGGCCCTGCCAAATCACAAACATGTGTTTTTCTGTGAAGCCCTCGGACTGAAGAAGCTCTGAGTAAGGGGAAGGTGTTAGAATGGTACTCATAGTCTATGGTTGGACAACCATGTGCTATCAAGTATGTCTTTGGGCTATATTTCAGCTATCACGTACGTTGCATGGGAAACTCTGCATGGATTGGATAGCTGAATGAGAAGAACGGCTGGGATTGGATGTTTACTTTTCTAATTGTCAGTGTTTTGTCTTAGTCTTATTTAACTTAGTCTCCTAGCTATCTTTTGCTTTATATATATATAGTAGTAGTGTCTGTTGTAAGGCAAGCTCTTCAGAACATCTTCTATTCTAATATATCAAGCTTCAGCACAACACCTCCGGTGGGTGAGAACACTGGCCTCCTCTTTTTTTAGCTAACAGGCATGGATCTCCATGGCAATCTCCGAGATGGAGGCTTCTACGTTGTTGATTTCAATGACAAGGGAAGCCATGGCGGCGACAAGTGGAAGGGGCTAGCGGCCGGTGGATATATAGGAACCACTTGGTGGCACACTGGATCTCATGGGCATTCCCTGTCCAAGGATCTCCTCGGATTTTCGGCAACGGAGGATGGAAAAAGAAGAGAGGGAGTGGAGAGCACTAGAAAGAAAGAGAGAGGGATTGATCAGAGGGATACAAAGGAGATCGAGGCGGCTGGAGAGTTTGGAGGAGGCTTGAGCGATCCTACGCGGCTCCACGGAGACCGCTTCGGCAACCTCAGAGATGAGAAGAGAAAGACAGTGCTGGCACATGGCTATGAAGGAGGAGGCAGCGGTGACTACAGGGATGAGAGGGAGACGACCATCGGAGGCATCGACAGCGAGGCGTTGGGCATCAGTGGCGCAATGGGCAGAGAGGACGAGGCGAGAGGAGACGTCAGAAAAAAGCATGCTGGCGTGATATTGGCGTTTCTTGCGATGGCTGAAGTCGCCGACGGAGTGGATAAGGGTGGCTATGCGGTCTCCATCGCCGGTGGAGTGCACTGTTATCCTAATCATTTGGTCGCCAATGGAGTGGACAAGGCTGAGTAGGTGTCCTACTTTCCAGTAGAGCAGGGAGCAAGATGGAGGACATGGTGGACCTTTTTTATTTTTCTTTAATAATATAATATTCATAATAAAGCTATGTCAGATGAAACAAATGGGGTATAGTTAATGTCGTTCTCGGTTTGGATTTGATTGACCTAGAATGAAAGTAGAGATATAAATAAGATTAAATTTAAATAGATTGACTAAAAAGATAGAGTGAGAAAAGTAGAGGGACTGATACGGATATTACACCGTTTGTTTATATAGAGAATATATAAGACAATGCTTAAGAAGAGAATTAGTCACGTTATAAGATTATATATAGCACATTTGTTAATTATATTGTTAATTTTCTTGCTCAATATGGTGAGGAAAAATTAAGCTTGATGGAGTATGATTTTGGTCATCATTTGAGAATGGATCAAGTCTTGAATATATATGATTTTTTTTAATTTGGTATTAAATTATAGCAAACAAACGCTCTAGAGAACAAAACCAATTCTATGTGTGGCCGGCAGGCTTGCAAGTTCATTATCATGGATTGCATGCATGGATGGGAACTAAAAGAAAAGGGATTAAAGTTGTGGTTGATCACATAGCCATTCATACCCGTTTTTTTTCTTTTTTATTTTTTTTTTGAAAGGAAAAATCATATGGCTCTTATGTGGAAGGTATGATTTATTAATATTGTTTAATTATTATATTTACCGGTGCTCCACTCGGTCATTTATTTTTTTATTTTTATTGACGAAGTCATTTCTTGCTATTCTGAACAGTATTTTTGTATATTTATATTTCTCAGAGGAATTAAAAAAAACCATTACAGAGTAAATTAATTAACTTTATTCCCTATGTCCGCTCAAGAGATTTTTTTAAAATAAAATGATAACTTTCTTAATGAGATGAACTCAAAGGCAAAATGAAATTAAAAGAGTTTCAAGATCAATTAAAAATAGTTGATGAATAATTACAAAGATTTAAGGGTACCATATTAAAAAAATTCAGGACTTAGTCAAAGATAATAACATGTACTTATTTATTTTTGTTTGTTTATAAAAATATGAGATAATTAAGTTTGGTTTGAGGTTTGGTGGTTTGAATGTTTTTAAAACATGCAAATAATTTTTATTAATAAAAGTCAATATTTATATATTTATTTGTTTTAATTCAGTCTTTACAGAAATATATTTTCTATATATATATATATATATATATATATATATATATATATATTCAGTGGCATATATCCTCTTTCTTCAAAAAAAAAACATGAAATACCAAAGCTCACTTATCTATTATAAATAAACGTATCCACTTTATAAAAAAAAAACCAAAGCGCATGACAGAACTTGAAGACTCTTTTTGTATTTTTTTCTCTAAGAAACAAACTTAGTAAAACTGAATACAATTAAAGTTCAGAAATTTGATGTGGATTTGGTCTAGTTGTGAGCATAAAAAAACAAATGCAGCAGAGAAAGGTCAAAAGATAACCAATAGTGTCTAACCATTTTTAATAATGAATTAATGTTAATTAAGCCAGAAAGATTATATTAATTAGCTAACCAACTACACAGAAAGATATTAATAAAACAGAGGGAAACTAAAAAATTTTGACCACATAATATATCTGACCTTCCGGTTACCTTGGAATAAGTCTTTTGCATTACCTTCTTTGTTTCAGGCAAACAATATAATAACAAATAATAAACATTTGAAGATGATAGGAAGAGGAGAACTATATGAAAGCAAAAAAGTCAAATACCAAACCTTGTAGACCATTTCATCACCTAATATATCACACTTCACTCCCTTTAAATAGACCTTCCTCTCATGAACTGCATATCACACAATCTCCATTGATCAATTAAGTAAGATGGCTTCCCATGCCCTGCTTCTTGTTCTCTTAGCTCTCTCTTTCTCTCATTCACTTGCTTCAGACCCTAGTCCTCTCCAAGACTTTTGTGTGGCAGATTTCAACTCTAATGGTATACGTTACGTACTAATAATTTAATCACTACATATCCATGCATGTGCATGCATGCATGCAACTCCTGAAGTAGCTTTTTTACACTGTATCTATTCTTGAATTCATGAATTGCTATGCTTTGCTGCAGTGTTTGTCAATGGCGTTGTTTGCAAGAACCCAAAGCTCATTACCGCCGATGATTTCACCGCTCATGGCCTCGACAAACCAGGGAACACTTCAAACCCTCAGGGGTCAGCGGTGACACCAGTGTTTGTACAGCAACTCGCAGGGCTGAACACTCTTGGAGTATCACTGGCAAGACTTGATTTCGCTCCTTATGGTCTCATTGTCCCTCATTATCATCCCCGTGGCACCGAGATCATGACGGTGCTCGAAGGCGAGCTTTATGTCGGCTTTGTCACCTCCGCTCCCGATTTCAAGTTGTTCGCAAAGATTGTGAAGAAAGGAGATGTGTTTGTCTTCCCCAAGGGCCTCATTCACTTCCAATTCAATTATTGTGCCAAGAAAGCAGTGGCCATTTCAGGGTTAGGAAGTCAAGACCCTGGTCTGGTGCTTGTCCCTAATGCTGTCTTTGGGTCTAATCCACCCATTAATGATGCTATTCTTGCCAAGGCCTTCCAATTGGACAAGAAGATCATTGATTATCTGCAGGCTAAATTCTAGTGGACTAATGCCATCATTCTTCTAATTATCAGATTCATTTATATTGTTGTGATTGTTATGGATATGTATTGATTTGTGATTTTTGTATTTGCTAATTAAATATGTTTATTTGTTCGGGTTGTTGTGGTACAAATAAAAGCCTCTCATCATTTGCTTGTGTTTTAATTTCAAAGTTCCTTATTTTTAATATTCCAAAGTTGGATATAAGGTGCTGTCTTTTTCAATAGTTTTCATGAATTATTGAAATCAATTACATATATATAGTCAAATATTAAAATTGAACAAGTAATTAATTTTTCTATTCATCATCCCTTCAATAACATAGTCGTATTTGTTCATGTTTCTCCTAAATAAAATGTCCATATTCATAATATATATATATATTAGTTATTGCAGGTGGGCCTTTGCAATTATCATTTCAATTCAAAGATATGAATAGACTGTCACTATTATAGAAGTACAAGGTTACAAGCGATATAAAACAAGCCATAGAAAAGGACCTCAAACACATCCTTTCGCACGAGATTTTTTTTTAACGGTATTCATGTAGTTTAGTTTTATATAGGATTCCCAAAACATTAGGGCATCTCCAACGGTGCGTCATTAATGGCGTTTAACGCCATTAATCACGCAGAATGGGGCTCCAATGGAGCGCCATTTTTCATGCCATTTTTGAATGTTGCTACAGTGCCACGCAAGTAATTGCGTGGCACTGTAGCCAGCTTCAATTTTTTTATTTTTTAATATTTATATTTATTAGTTTAATAGTTATTTAATATATTTTGGGCTATTAATTTATAATCTTGGTCTAGTTTTAACCCCATAAAATATATATCATTATAAAATTTATTTTTATAATTTTATATTTTAATAAATTAATAAATTATAATTTAAGTTTATATTTTTAATTAATAAAAATAAAAATTAGAAAAATAATACCAAAAATATAAATTCATTAAAATTAACACAAATTACGTGAACAATAAAATAAAAACACAGAAAATAACATAGATTGACATTGACAACAATAAAAAAACCACAACACACAAAATACAACTAATGAAGTTGATAATAGATGGGCTAATAGTCTGGTATGTTATCGCCACTTCCACCGATGTCGCCAAAAAACAACTAATGAAGTTGACATAAAAACTTGTGTACTACTTTAGTTTCCAATAATGAGTTGTTTTAGTGTCTACCTTGTTTGTATGTTATGTTTTTAGTTGTCAATTAATGCGATGTTTGTATTTGAAATTTTTATTATTATGTTTTAATTTTTATTGAAATTATCACAAATATTTTTATTTTATATTTGATAAATATTCATAACAAATACAGAAGATAAAAAATTAAAAGTAAAAAAAGAATTGAAAGATAATAAATATATAAATTGTAAAGTGTAAAGAATATTTTTAGAATATTCTGTTTTGGAGTTAAAAATAGAGTTGTTGGTTGGAGAAACTTTTACTGTAGAAGCTGTATTTTTGAAGCTGAAAGCTTCAAATATAGAGTTTTGGGTTGGAGATGGCCTAAGGATAATTAAGAAAGACCATGTGGGCGTAAATGAATTGGCGGAATATTGAATATCTTTGGATGCAGCGATGCCACATTTATAAAGTTACAGAGTAAGAAAAATTATCATTATGGGGTTATGGTTTTGATGTATTATTTTGCACACATACGGCATTGTGTTATTATCCCCATGGTAGTTTACCTAGCTTTATGACATCTATTAAAATTATTATAACCGGCTTATCAATTGTCTATCAATTTAACAATTCTTGTGAAATGGGGATCGTCACTTTTGTTTAAAAAAAAGTAGAGATAATTTATTAGATAAAAGTGAGTCGTGAAAATTACAGGGGAAAAAAATTTTAACCCCAAACGAAAACACCTATCTAAATAGTATAATCCTAAAGTAAATATCTTAGTTTTATTTTTTATTATTATATTGAAAAAGGAATATAAATCACTCGCAAAGTTCCAACTAGCCAAAAATTACTTCTTTTTTATTCAAAATAACATGTAAAAAATACTTAAAATTGGTAAAATTGGAACTTTCACAAAAAAAATTGTTTTGCCGTCATTTAAAAAAAAACTTCTTTAATTTTATATGGTGTATATTCATGCTAATTTATAATTAATTTAAACCCTTCAGCATCTCTTCTCTGAAAGAGTCATATCTTATTACTTATACTATAAGTTTGCGATACGACTTTATCTCATTGCAATTAATATTAATTAATTACCCTTGGGAAGGTTCACCCAAATTAAAGCAAGGTTTGAATCTCCACTCCTCTTAGGGGGGTTGTTTCAACTTTTTTTTGAAAAAAGAAAAAAAAATAATTAAGACGAACCTTGTTGTATGTATATAATAATATTTCTTTCATTATTCACATCCATTTACTGAAGTTGGTTAGAAATAAAAAGCTATGTTATTTCTAAATGACATCAAGAGCATTAATCTAAAGTTAGCTAATTTAGATGGAGATTTAGTCATATAAGGCATGGATCATCCAGATGGACAAGAAAGAAAACTAAGAAAGAATAAAATTATTATATTTATATGAAAATCACATGATAAGTTTAATTTATAACTCGCACACTAGCTCTTACTTTGAAAGGATCCTTTTGTTGATACTCAAAATATCATTTCAATTCATTTGGTCTGCCATAATTAAATATATAGATGAACCAGTCAATCGGAAAATATATATGACAATAGGAAATTTAATCCATTGACGATTTGTCAAAAAATATATAAGATCAAATCCATTAGGAAACAAATTTCAACACCAACTTCACTGAAGGAATGAGTCTTTATCTTAGGAACTAGGCATCATGTAAGGCTTCTTTTCTCTGAGAATTTAGGATGGATCCTGGCTAAGCTGATGGTTAAGAAAGAACGCAAGCATTACCAAACCTTGTAGACCTTTTCATCTTCTCAAACATGCATGCATATATATATGACTGCTTCAAACTCCCAGTTCTATATATAGATCCTTGATTACGCCATTGAAGATCAAATTAAGCTAAAGAAGTCAAATTAATTAAGCATTGTAGAGAAATTAACAAAAGAAGATGGCTGCTTCTTATGTTCTTCTTCTTCCTCTGTTAGCCTTGGCTTTCTATCATTCCCTTGCTTCAGATCCAAGTCCTCTCCAGGACTTCTGCGTTGCAGACTTCAACTCCACTGGTACGTACTTATCATATAAATACGTGAATACATGCCTACATGCACATGTAAAGTTTTACGTAGCTTTTTTCTGCCTGAACTGTATACATATTTATCATCCTGATTAATTCAATGGTTCTTTCTTCTTCTTCTTCTTCTTAATTTCAGTGCTTGTGAATGGATTTGTCTGCAAAAATCCACAAGTCGTCTCCGCTGATGATTTCACCTTTCACGGCCTGGACATGCCGGGCAACACATCCAACCCTCAAGGCTCCGCAGTGACCCCAGTGTTTGTACAACAAATTCCAGGCCTGAACACTCTTGGTGTCTCACTTGCAAGATTAGATTTTGCACCTTATGGTCTGATTCCTCCTCACTACCATCCCCGGGGAACCGAAATCATGACGGTCATCGAAGGCACGCTTCAAGTCGGCTTTGTCACCTCCTTCCCGAATTTCCAGCTTTTCACACAGGTGGTGAAAAAGGGAGATGTGTTTGTCTTCCCTGTAGGTCTAATTCACTTCCAATTCAACAATGGTGATACCCCAGCAGTGGCCATTTCAGGGTTTGGGAGCCAGGACCCCGGTGTGGTGCTTATCCCTAATGCAGTCTTTGGTTCTAATCCACCCATTAATGATGCTATTCTCGCCAAGGCCTTCCAACTGGACGTGAAGATCGTTGACTATCTCCAGTCCAAATTTTAGTATTATTTTCGACACCACTGCTAGCTTCACATTATATATATACATACTTACTATGGTTTGGAAATAAGCAAACATGTCTGTTTGCGTGTTGTGTGCTGATTAATATGTGACTTGATTTTGATACAAGGAATATATTTGAGAATCCTGAAAAGAGACATTGTGGAAGTTTTAGGTGGGAGTGTGTGTGTGTGTCTCTCTCTCTCTCTGTGTTAATAGTGTGCTTGATCCAAACGTGCTTGGTGATATATAAGTGTGATCATGGTCGAATGGGTTGATATTTTGGGTGTAGTGGGGATCTTAGTTGTTGGATTGTTTTTATCTTGTGATGTGGGTTAATTATTTCATATATAATTAGTTCTGGATTGTTCCTAGCTACTCCTAGTCAAATTGTGGGACCATGAAACACCAAACTGAAATTTGAAGCAGAAATTATGAAAATAAAAAAAAAACATGATCCCTTTTCTTCTGTTTTTTGAAAGAATTAAAAAACAAGGAAATAGAAACAATAGAAAAAGCACCTTACACTCATCTTTCCCCCCCCCAGCCTTTTGTTTTGTTTTGTTTTTTACATAATCCAAAGTAGAAGTAAGATTATGGAGTTTTTTTATATGGCCATGCATTATATATATATATATATATATATATATATATATATATTGAATAAGGCCGCGTATTATAAGTAAGAAACGAGAAAATCACCGTTAATAATTTAGCTAAAAAGACAGTCATAAAAATTAAGGAAGAAAGCTTGTATAGCTCAAACTAGCTTATACAACCTACCTAGTAACGACAATGACATTGATGATAAGGAAAAAAATACATACCATTTATATTAAAATTAAATATCTTACTTTTCTGTGATTTTGAAGACTTATCATTATATTATAAAATACATACCTATGGATGTTAGTTTCTTCACAAATGCCCTACTATCCAAAAATACTTCTATTTTTAAAAATTATCTTATCAAAAAATAATTAATAATATTAATACATATTTTGATACATAGATTTATGACAAAATTGACAAATTAGCCAAAACACAAATACATATTGCTTAAATCTTAACCTTTTGCATAGATATCAAGTACTTTAATCTTTAGGCGATTGTTGTCATGGCTAAAATAAGAAGTTTGACTAAGAAAGTGTGTGAGTTATTTTTATGAAAGATGAGGACATAAAGAATACTAAAACTATTATGGGTGAGAAATCATAGAATGATCGAGTGTGGCAATTCGTCTAACATTTGATGTGCAATATCACAAACACCTAATAATAGCATAATAGAAAGACAATGGAAAAATAATATACAAGTATTCACATAATGGATAAAGAATGCACCAATTTAATGTGGTTGCATATTCACAGGAGGACAATGTTTCATTATATATTGCGGAATTATAAGAGTACAAAAAATAAGCACAAAGTTGCATAAGCTCTTCTCTTCACCGTCCTCCTTCTTTCTTCTCACTCTTTACACACACAAAAAAAAAAACCTCACCATTGATCTCCCACTCTCAAAACAAAACCCGACAAACATAGCCTTACATACATAAACAACAAAGAAATCTAAATTATTGAATTAAAAAAGATTAAACTTTGGTTTCATCATAATGATCTATTGCTTCAAGAAGAATCAAAATCAGTTAGCTCCTACTTCTTGAACACAAGTCTTGCAGAGAAAACTACCACTGAAATCACTATTTTCCTACAATATGGCTTAAAAACAGAGCCAAAAATATGAAAAAGAAGATGGAGAAAGAGACGAAAAAGGAGATGGAAAAGAGAAGCTTTGATCTATTATTGAAATGTAATCAAAGCTCTCAAAGAAATTATAATGAGGACTATGTGACTATACATAGTGGACATTAGCTCTTTAAAGACACGTGGTTAACCAAAATAACTGTTTGTACAGCTGTTAAAGTACTATGTGCTGATGTGTCACAGATAACACTTGGATAGCTTCTCTTCAAGTTTTCTAATAAACATTAGCATTGAGTGGACTGTATCTCATGAGCTGCAATAGGATTAATCCCTTTCAATAAATATAATAGAATTAATCTTTCACCATGATCAAACCACATGCCAAGGACTAAGTCAATATTTAATGGGAAATTTTCAGAGACTTTAGATATTGTAAAAATTATTAGGAACCAAATATTGCTTAGTCCAATAATTCAAGATCTCTTTCATATGGGATGAGACACTAATTAAACTCCCCAACAGCTAGCTAACGTGAAGGGTGAGAGCACATGGGAAAAGAGAACTCTCTTCATTGATGAACTGACTGTCTAAGAGAACTCTTATTAGGCACATACACTTCCACACATATAGCACGTCATTGGCAGTGGTTTCCTTAAAAAAAAAATCAAGAGCATGCAAAGTACTTCTCCCTTCGTTTTATAGGGTGGGTATTATTAATTCATGACCCTTCAGCATATCTTTTTTTGTAGGGTAGGGAATCATATCTCGCTACTTGTTCCATACGTTTGAGATGTGGATTTATTTTGTTGCAATAATTAATATTATGGTTGGGAAGTACACTCCCAATTAAGGTCTGATATTTCTCACACATTGTTCTGATAAATTAATTAAGATGGACCTATTTGCATGTATCTAACCTTTCATAATCCGTATTCATTTTCTGAAGTTGTTTAGAAATAAAAAACACTATTTTTTCAAAGTAACATCATGAGCATTATGCAGTCAATTAGATGGAGATTTTGTAATTATATGAGACAAGGAACATCCAAGTGGACAAGTAAGAAGCTATCGCCAATTAAGAAGAAAGTTAATATATTTATATGAAAATCATATGATAAGAGTATAAATAGTACACTACTACCTTGAAAGAATCCCTTAGTTGACAGTGAAAAATATAAATTTCATTCATCCGGCCTGCCATAGTGATATATATAGATGAGTTAACTAGTAAATTGCCAAATACGAAAGATAGAAACGTGTCATATATATATATATATATATAGGAATTGTTTGATTCACAGTGATGATATATAAATTAACATGCGATGAGATTAGACGTTAATAAAATCAGAATTATTACATGTCTCATAATGTTACAGTAATTTTTGTTGGAGAAATTAAGAAGCTAAGCTTATCATAAAACACAAAAAAATAGGAGAAGATGTCTATTCAAGAAAATGGTATTCATGTAGTTTAGTTTTATATAGGATTCCAAATGCATTACAAGTGGGAAATGGATAATTAAGAAGACCATGTGGGCGTAAATGAATTGGCAGAATATTAAATATATTTGGCTGCATCGATGCCACATTTATAAAGTTACCGAACAAGACAAATTTATCATTATGGAGGTATAGTTTTGATGTATTATTTTGCACACATACGGCATTGTGTTATTGTCTCCAAGGTAGTTCACCTAGCTTTATGACATCTATTAAAATTACCATAACCGGTTTATCAATTGTCTATCAATTTAACAATTCTTGTGAAATGAGGATTGTCACTTTTGTTTAAAAAAAAAGTGGAGATAATTTATTGGATAAAAGTGAGTCGTGAAAATTATAGGGAAAAAAATTTTTAACCCCAAACAGAAACACCTATCTAAATAGTATAATCCTAAAGTAAATATCTTAGTTTATTTTTTTTATTATTATATTGAAAAAGGAATATAAATCACTGGCAAAGTTCCAACTAGCCAAAAATTACTTCTTTTTTATTCAAAATAACATGTAAAAAATACTTAAAAATGGTAAAATTGGAACTTTCACCGAAAAAAATTGTTTTGCCGTCATTTAAAAAAAAACTTCTTTAATTTTATATGGGGTATATTCATCCTAATCTATAATTAATTTAAATCCTTCAGCATCTTTTTTCTGAAAGAGTCATATCTTATTACTTATACTATAAGTTTGCGATACGAATTTATCTCATTGCAATTAAGATTAATTAATTACCCGTGGGAAAGTTCACCCAAATTAAAGCAAGGTTTGAATCTCCACTCCTATTAGAGTGGTTGTTTCATTTTTTTTTTTGAAAAAATAAAAATAAAATAATTAAGATGAACCTTGTTGTATGTATATAATAATATTTCTTTCATTATTCACATCCATTTACTGAAGTTGGTTAGAAATAAAAAGCTATATTATTTCTAAATGACATCATGAGCATTAATCTAAAGTTTGCTAATTTAGACGGAGATTTAGTCATATAAGGCAAAGATCATCCAGATGGACAAGAAAGAAAACGAAGAAAATTATTATATTTATATGAAAATCACATGATAAGTTTAATTTATAACTCGCGCACTCTTACTTTGAAAGGATCCTTTAGTCAATACTGAAAATATCATTTTAATACATTTGGTCAGCCATAATTAAATATATAGACGAACCAGTCAATTGGAAAATATATAAGACAATATATAGGAAATTCATATACACATATATGTTAGGTTTTTACAGTTGAGATTGTTACGATATTGTTAATAAATGAAGGATTTATATATATGCATGAACATGACTCAATATTATTGAACATGTCCAATCAGACAAGTTTAATACATTGACGATTTGTCAAAAAATATATAAGATCTAATCCATTAGGAAACAAATTTCAACACCAACTTCACTGAAGGAATGAGTCTTTAGCTTAGGAACTTCGGCATCATCTAAGCCTTCCTTTCTCTCAGAACTCAGGATGGATCCTGGCTAAGCTGATGGTTAAGAAAGAACGCAAGCATTACCAAACCTCGTAGACCTTTTCATGTTCTCAAACATGCATGCATATACATATGACTCCTTCAAACTCCCAGTTCTATATATAGATCCTTGATTACCCCATTGAAGAACAAATTACGCTAAAGAAGTCAAATTAATTAAGCATTGTAGAGAAGTTGACAAAAGAAGATGGCTGCTTCTTATGTTCTTCTTCTTCCTCTCTTAGCCTTGGCTTTCTCTCATTCCCTTGCTTCAGATCCAAGTCCTCTCCAGGACTTCTGCGTTGCAGACTTCAACTCCACTGGTACGTACTTATCATATAAATACGTGAATACATGCATACATGCACATGTAAAGTTTTACGTATATAGCTTTTTTCTGCAGGTCTGGACTGTCTGTATATCACTATTCTGATCAATTAATTCAATGGCTCTTCTTCTTATTTTCAGTGCTTGTGAATGGCTTTGTCTGCAAAAATCCACAAGTCGTCTCCGCTGATGATTTCACCTTTCACGGCCTGGACATGCCGGGCAACACATCCAACCCTCAAGGCTCCGCAGTGACACCAGTGTTTGTACAACAAATTCCAGGCCTGAACACTCTTGGTGTCTCACTTGCAAGATTAGATTTTGCACCTTATGGTCTGATTCCTCCTCACTACCATCCCCGGGGAACCGAAATCATGACGGTGATCGAAGGAACGCTTCAAGTCGGCTTTGTCACCTCCTTCCCGAATTTCCAGCTTTTCACACAGGTGGTGAAAAAGGGAGATGTGTTTGTCTTCCCTAAAGGTCTAATTCACTTCCAATTCAACAATGGTGATACCCCAGCAGTGGCCATTTCAGGCTTTGGGAGCCAGGACCCTGGTGTGGTGCTTATCCCTAATGCAGTCTTTGGTTCCAATCCGCCCATTAATGATGCTATTCTTGCCAAGGCCTTCCAACTGGACGTGAAGATCGTTGACTATCTCCAGTCCAAATTTTAGTATTATTTTCGAGACCACTGCTAGCTTCACATTATATATATATATACACACACACACACACACACATTACTATGGTTTAATTTGGAAATAAGCAAACTTGTCTGTTTGCATGTTGTGTGCTGATTAATATTTGACTTGATTATGATACAAGTAATATATTTGAGAATCCTGAAAAGAGACATTGTGGAAGTTTTAGGTGGGAGTGTGTGTGTGTGTCTCTCTGTGTTAATAGTGTGCTTGAACCGAACGTGGTTGGTGATAAGTGTGATCATGGTCGAATGGGATGATATTTTGGGTGTAGTGGGGATCTTAGTTGTTTTAGTTGTTGGATTGTTTTTATCTTGTGATGTGGGTTAATTATTTCATATATAATTAGTTCTGGATTGTTCCTAGCTACTCCTAGTCAAATTGTGGGACCATGAAACATCAAACTGAAATTTGAAGCATAAATTATGAAAAAAAAAAAACATGATCCCTTTTCTTCTGTTTTTTGAAAGAACAAAAAAACAACGAAATACAAACAATAGAAAAAGCACCTTACACCCATCTTTTTCCCCACGAACCTTTTGTTTTGTTTTTTTTAACAGAATCCAAAATTAAGAAATAAGATTATGGAGTTTTTTGAGTAAAATTTTTGGTATGTCACCCAACTTTGGCCAATTATCAAAAGAGTGTCTCAACTTTAATTTAAATCAAAAAAGTTACCCATCTTTAATTTACTTTTACCTGGGGGTTACTCGAGGAATTCTGGCAACTAACTAATGACGTGGATGCCGGAATTCCTCTGTCAGTGCTAACATGGTAACCTGTACTCCATGCCTCACCACGCCATGTCATTTTAGTACGCCACGTCATGATTCTCTTTCCACGTCATTTGGATACACCACACCTTTGGAAAGAGACTAAGAGGGAAGACCAAGAAGGACAGCGCATGCCAATGAGACAATGGCGGAGGTTCGAGCTTTAGCCGGACGGCGAGCTCTTAACTCATTGCCAACCTGCGCGAAAACACCGTAGCTCAAAGAAAAAGTGAAAACGTAAACCTAGGAAGTGGTTTGGATCAAGATTCCCATTGAAGCTAATGTGGCTTTAGGATTGAAAGAAGGCCGCAGATGATGATCATAAGCTCGTACCACCACCACTCTAAATAGATGGAGGTACAGCTGGGGACGACGAGCTTGAGCAAGGCCGGCCAGCCACAGAGACAGTCCATGCAGCTGGGAGTGACCCAGGAGTCTTTGTAGGCGTTGGAGATGAAATTGAAGAAGAGTAATTAAGCAGGTGAGGAGGTTGAGGTCAGTTAAGACGGTGGAGATGGTAACGCCGGCGATGTTGAGGTTGAGGTGGATGACGAGGAGGTAGTTAAGGGGGATGTGGAGGAGGTGGGCGATGAAAGAGCAGTAGGTGATGGGGAGAGTTATGGATTGTGTTCTCAAGAAGATGCGGAGAGGGTGGAGAAAGGAGAGCAAGAAGAGGTCAAAGATGGCGAAGGTGATGAAGGTTTGAGCGGTGAGGGAGATGTGTCCTGGTCTTGATGGAACTAGAGAAGGATGGAGTTGATGTTGAGCCAAAGAAGAGAGATGGGGATGGAGGTGGAGAGGAGGAGGAGGGTGGTGCGCTGCAGAGCGAGACCCAGGAGTTTGTGTTGTTTCCCGCCGAAGGCTTGGCCGCAGATGGGCTCCATGCCCATGGCCAACCTAAAGAGGATGGAGTAGCCGTTGATGTTGGCAAAGCCAATGGCCAGAGAGCCACCGGTGAGGGAGAACTCGACCAGATAGCCAAGGAATAGCATGGAGATCATTGTGCATAGATAGAGAATTAAACCAGTTATCATTGATGGAGATTCTTGCTGCTGCTCTCAACTCTTCAATTACTTGTGTGTATATATATAATATGTATGTATATGACGTGGAGTACTCAAATGACATGGTGCGGTGAGACGTGGAGTGAGGCTGCCATGTCAGCGCTGACGGGGGAATTCCAGTTAGTTGCCGAAATTCCTCGAGTAACCTCCCGGTGAAAATAAATTAAAAATGGGTAACATTTTTTATTCAAATTGAAGTTGGGATACCTTTTTGATAATTGGCCAAAGTTAGGTGGCCTACTAAAAATTTTACTCGGAGTTTTTTATATGCCCATATATATATATAATTATGAAATGGGAAAAGCACAGTTAATAATTTAGCTAAAAAGACAATCATGAAAATCAAAGAAGAAAAGTTGCATAGCTCAAACTAGCTTAAACAACCTACCAAGTAATGACAATGACATTGATAATAAAAGAAAAAACATACATATCATTAATATTAAAACTAAATATCTTACTTTTATGTGAATTTTACGACTTATCATATTATAAAATACATACCTATAGATATTAGATTCTTCACAAATGCCCTACCATCCAAAAATACATCTATTTTTTTAAAATGACTTATCAAAAAATAATTATTAATGATAATACATATATAGATACATATATTTTTGACAAAGTTGACAAGCAAACATAAACATATATTAATTAAGTCTCAACCATGTATTAGAAAGGAGTTTCATCTCAACTTTTCACATAGGGGGTGTTTGGTTCACGGTAATGATTTATTACCACGGTAATAAGATTACCATGGTAATAGGGTCAGGAATGTTATATGCCCGGGAATGTTGTGGTAATGTGAGATTACTATGTTTGGTTGAGAACTTATATTACTAGTAATCTTTCATTACCATGTTTGGTTAGTCATAGTAATCACCTCAGTAATATGTCAAATTTATCTAAATACCCCTACATATACAATTTTAAAAATTTTAATTTAAAATATTTAGATTAATAAATAATTAAATTATAATATATAATTATATATATATATATATATATATAATTACATTATATATTAAATAAATTTACCCAAATACTCTACCTATAAAATTTTAAAAATTTTAATTTAAATTATTTAGATAAATAAATAATTAAATTATATATATATATATATATTATGTTATAAATATTTTAGTAAAAATTGAACAAAACTTTGATAATAACTATAATATAGAATTAGATTAAATAAGTGGGGATATAATTGGAAAAAACAAAATTTCCAGATTACCACCAACCTGGTAATCTGGATTACCACCTATTTTGGTGGTAATCAAATTACCACCTCATCTGGTAATATTTCACTATTGGTAATCTCACATTACCATTCACATTACCATTGCTACAGTAACCAACCATGCTAATGTTTTCATATTACCGCCAGATTCCCGGTAATGTTTTCACATTACCGCGAACCAAACGGCTCCATAGGGTGGAGTGCTTTAACCTATACGCTATTGTTGTCATGGTTAAAATAAGAATTTTAGCTAAATTATTAATTTATGACCCTTCAACATATTTTTTTTGTAGGGTAGTGAATCGTATCTCGCTACTTGTGCCATAAATTTGAGATGTGGATTTGTTTTATTGCAATAATTAATATTATAGTAGGGAAGTACCCTCCCAACCAAGGTCTGAATTTTCTCCTCACATCCTTGTTGCATGTATTTAATAATAATCCTTACATATCTCCATTGCTGGTGAATGTCTTGTTTCTTTCTAATTTTTTTTCTGGTAGTGGTTGTATTTCTTTTTTAGCCTTTGTTCCTTCTGTTTTTTAATCTATTTATCTATTTTATTAAAAAAAAAATTATTTTTTTCAAAGTAACGTCATGAGCATTTTGTAGTCAATTAGATGGAGATTTTGTAATTATATGATGCAAGGAACATCCAAGTGGACAAGTAAGAGGATACCACCAATTAAGAAGAAAGTTAATATATATATTTATATAAAAGTCATATGATAAGATTATAAACAGTACACTAGTACCTTGAAAGGATTCTTAATTTAGTTGACACTGAAAATATAATTTTAATTTATATGGCCTGCCATAATAATAATATAACAGATGAGTTAATTAATACCAGTCAATTACCAAATACAGAAGATAGAAACATGTCATACATATATAAAATTATTTAGGAATAGTTTAATTGACAGAGATGATATATAAATTACCATGCAATGAGATTGCACGTTAATAAAGTCTGAATTATTACATGTCTCATAATATTACAGTAATTTTACATAAATTATGCTTGATTGCTCTTGAAACTGTGACATAGCTTAATTCATTCAAATTAAGATGTGACATAAAATTTTATACAAGATCAAATCCATCATTAGGAAACAAATTTCAGCCTCAACTTGTCTAATTAAATTAATTAATGAGTCTTTAATTAGAGTAATGATCTTCTAACATCACGTGTCACATCCAATATATGCTTCCTTTTTTTTTTTTTTTTTTTTGTTAAAAGAGCCAGAGGCTGGATCATCCAAGGCTTCCTTAGTTCTCTTAGAATTAGCTAGGCTGTATCTTTTATCTTAAATATAGCTGCAAGTCAGCTGGAGAGATAGAATACAAGCAATTTCAGACCTTGTAGACTTTAATTTCCATCTTCTCATACATGCATGCATAATTAATTCTATGTAGAGATCCTTCATTACTTCATTAAAGATCAAAGCTCAAGAAACTCAAAAGCATTCAGAAAAATTAACAAAAGAAGATGGCTGATGTTCTTCTTCTTCTTTCTCTCTTAGCTTTGGCTTTCTCATTCTCTTGCTTCAGATCCAAGTCCTCCCCAGGACTTCTGCGTTGCAGACCTCAACTCCACTGGTACTTATGCATGCACATGCAAAGTTTTACGTAGCTTTTTTTTGCATGCATGAACTGTATACTGTATATCAATACTCTGATCAATTACTCAATGGTTCTTCTTCTGATGAATTGCAGTGCTTGTGAATGGATTTGCCTGCAAAAATCCACAAAACGTCTCCGCTGATGATTTCACCTTCCACGGCCTGGAAATGGCAGGCAACAAATTCCAGGCCATGAACACGTACTCTTGGCATCTCAATTTGCAAGAGTAGATTTTGCATCTTCTGGTCTGATCATTGCTGCTAGTGGCCGCTCAAAGGTAATTAAGGGTATGTAGTACTGGTTCATACGATGATTTGAGCCTCTTTATCAAAGATAAAATTAAATTTGGGAAACGGAGATGGGATAGAGCAAAATTAGCCCATCCAAATCGTATATATATAAACCCATATGTCTACTTGGTTAATGATTAAATAAATATTACAAAAAATTAAATAAAACTGAAGACTTGTGCTACACTGAATAGCTAGTGAGATTTAATGAAAATAAAATTTTGTTATATATAGATTTTATTTAAGTTGTATTGTATGAGGTGTAGTGTAATAATATTTAATTATTTTTAAAATTATGTTTTGAAATTTTAAAATATATTTAATAAAATGAACTGGGCAAACGGAGATCAGTTTGGCTGGGGGGAGGGTAGAGAATATCTATATATCCCAGCGTATTCTCCTTGAATAGTCTGCAATCCTTTTTCTTCACAAATTTTAATGTTTGAAAATTTTTAAAACTCTCATTATTATAGATGTAATAATTAATAAATTGAGGTGTGACTTTGTCATACTTATCCCATATATTCTATATAATCTCAACGAACCTTTTCTTCTTTATAACAAGAAATAATAAATAAAAAATTCAAATATTTGAAATTAATGCCTGTCATTTCCCTATCTTCTCTTTATTAAATTCCTACTTTCAAAAAATAGTATACTTATTTTTCTGGAGTAATTAATCTAACATACACTTTTTTCATTATAAATCAAGAGCTCTTTAATTTATTTTTATCATCACTTTGCTCTTATATAGTGTAATGGTCAACCAGCTTTGACCATCCGGATTAACCCTAATCCTCACTTGTTTAACAGCTTCAGTCCAACTATCTCCCGGGATTCCCGGATCTGGTCAAGAGTGAGAGAGAGATGGCTTTCTTCATCCTTAAAGCTTGTAGAAGCTGGCCCTTCCCATCCCCTTCACCATCTTCTTCTTCTTCTCCTTCTCCTTCAAAACCAGCCCAAGTTTTCCCTTGGAGGTTTTGGCGACCGGAGAAGGCACCTGCAAGGACCTTAGCGACGCATCTTGGTGTCCCCGGAGTCGAGGGAGGACGAGGTCTGCCGGAAGTCTTCTTTGTGTTTCAAGGATTGGGTTCTTGGAGGATAAAGCTTAAAGCTGGTACTTCTTAAGCTTGGCTAGGCTGCTGAAAGTGTGATTGTAATGCATGCTTTAATCTCAAATCATTCCTTAATCCATGTTTAGCCTTGTATCTTGTTCTGTTGGATTGATTTGGGGTTGTTAAGGTGATGATTTTGTTAGTGGTTGTTAGAAAGTAGTGTTCTATGCATGTGGCCTGTGATGTTTTGTTCCATGGCTGGAATCAGCTTCATGGTTGTTGAGATTCATGAGAATGGGATGTCAAACCTCTTTCATTATTTGCTTGTATAGCTTTCTATTACTCTTGTGTGAGAGATGGTGAACTTAGTGCCTGTAAGAGTTTTAGGATCAAATGACAATTTTTGTAGCCTTTGATTTGTAGTTTCATTTGTTGATGTTGTTAATTAGGTTGGAAACCAACTTCTGCAAGTAGGTTGTTTATGAGGTTTTTGTAGGAATTGAGACTCATTTAATTAGAGTATCTGCAAGCTTAGAAGAGCCTCTTTACTCATCACTGCTAGAACCCATGTATTACTTCCCTTGATTCTATTTAATTTGTGCGGTGTTCATTAAGTCTTATTGCTGGTATAATTGCACTTGGTTATTGGGCTTGCCATTAACTGTATTATGCATGAGATAAAATTTCTGGGGTTATGGCATGCTTATTAAATTTTCTTGCCTTTTGGGTATAATTTAAGTAAATGTTTGCAAGTTGATCATCTTAGCTTGTAGCTCAGCTATGTTCGTCTTGTAAATAGGTCTGCAATCTGAACAGCGGATTTAGAATTTGTGGTTGGTTTAGCGAACCCTAAATTCCCAGGATTTAGAAATTATACATTCATAGCTCGGAACCAGGTAGGCTCTCGCACCCTTATATTATAACCCTGTATTTTGGGAGATGAGTGAATAAATTGTTTAATTATTTTATTTTATTTATTCATGATGTTCATACATTATTTATGCTGGTATTGTGTTTACTATCCTGTATTTGTTATTTATTTTACGTTTAAGTTAATTACTTGATGAAGTATTCTATTCCGTATTGTACTGTCTGTACTCCATATTTTCTGCGATTTTAGTACATCTTCATTCATTGCAAATTACCCAACTAGGAGGAGTAAGTCCTAGCCATGTGCACATGTCCTCTGTAGTAGCGCTACCATCCGACTGCGGTCGAAGATCCGGCTTCGGGCGTTGATACTCTGTCTGTTCTGTTCCGACTTCACAGTCGAAGATCCAGCTGCGGCTGTTGATTCTGTTATTAGTCAGGGAGATGTACACGTCTGTTTTTTCGCGCATTTTCTGTATTTCTAATTATTTCTGTATTCTGAGCGTTTTACTGCATTTCTGTCTGAATTATATTTTATTCTGAAATACTTGTGTTATCTATTATCTCTGTGATCCTACTGGGCCCTTGTGGCTCATATACTCTGCGAATTCCTCTCTCGCAGGAAAGGATTAAGCTTAGAACCGGGGGTTCTTCTGAGAGTCGTTTTCCTGGCGTTGGTTGATCTTTTAGAGAATTTTTCTGTGTGAGTGAGAATTGAGTTATGTTTGTATTTTCATTTCGCAAACTATTTGTGTTGTGTTGTATCATGTAGGGCTGTTAAAGCCCATACCAGTATAAATTATGTTATTGCTCTTTTAGTCGTAGTCCTGTATTATTCTACTATCTGTGTTGCCCGATGGGGTTGACTCTGACTAGGTTGGTCATCTGAGGCCTTACACCCAGTAGGGCCCAGCCCCATCGGGATGCGGCCGGTCTGTCAGTGGACCCAGCTGTGGGGCTGGGGCGTGACATATAGTTCTTGATTACAAACTCAAAACATACATACTAATATGTCGATCATAAATGACGCTAACTCTTGTTAATCAATGATAATTAGAAATTCATCGTATCAACTTTAAATAAAAAATTATTTTTTATTAAATCAATCAGAAGTTTCATTTTAAGATTTGGTTTCAGACCTTGAGTAATGGTAAGGTGGCCCTGGCTCCTCCCCATTATCATAGTATCATCCCCGGGGAACCGAAATTATGACGGTGATCGAAGGCACGCTTCACGTCGGCTTCATCACCTCCTCCCTTCCAGCTTTTCACACAAGTGCTGAAAAAGGGAGATGTGTTTGTCTTTCCTCAAGGTCTAATTCACTTCCAGCTAAACTATGGTGATACTCCAAGACCCTGCTGGTCTTGTGCTCACCCCTAAGTCACTCTTTGTTGGTTCTAATCCTCCCATCTCTGATTACATTCTTGCCAAAGCTTTCCAATTGGACAAGAAGATAATTGACTCTCTCCAGTTCAAATTCTAGTATATATAATTACTTTTACACCCAATGCTTCACATAATTAATATGCATAGATTAATTAATTATAATGTGGTTTGGAAATAAGCAAACTGCAGGTCTACTTGCTTGTTGTTTATATATACAAATAATTAATATTATAGATGTTGGTATGGTCTAATCTTGAATCACGTGGAATTATCTTTTTGTCTCGTGTGTTCTCCTCTGTTTTTTTTTTTCTGTTTTGTAATTTTTTTTAGACTGATTGTAATGATTCTTTTATTTTAATATATAGTGGTTTATCCACTATTTTCAAAAAAAAATAAATAAATCACGGGGAATTTTATGTTAGAGGTGGGAGATTGAATTCGTCTTCACATACATCTTTACACTAAAATGAACTCCCTCTAATGAATATATCATGTAAATAGTTGTTTGTTTATTTTGTTAAAATATAATATATAACTATATATATATATATATAATTAATATTTGATTTGATTGTGATACAAGGATTCATTAATTAAGTGGAGAATCCTGAAAAGGGACATTGGTGTAAGTTTTAGGTGGGAGCGATAACCTGTGAGAGCTTGGAGTAAAACACAAGCATGATGCTTTCATTTTTGTGTAGATATATATCACACACACACACACACACACACGTGTGTGTGTGTCTTAATACTGTGCTTGATCCAAATTAATATGGTTGGTGATGGGTCTGAGCATAAACAAATTATTAAATTTTAATGTGAGAATAAAACAGTGAGGAGGTGGTTCAGATGAAGGTGAGGACATGAATATGATGGGTTGATATTTTGGGTGTAATGGGGACCTTAGTTGTTGGATTGTTTGCATCTTGTGATGTGGGGCCATTTGATTTATATTCACTGGATGGTTCCTAGTCTAGATCAAAGTGGGTCCATGAATTAGTTGGGAGCTTCTAGTTTTATTTGTATTTATAGGGCAACTCTTTCCATATAAATATATATATATATATATATATATATATATATATATATATATATATATTTGCGTGTGTGGATAAGGCATTCATGGGTGGAATATGAATTTGAAGCATAAATTTTAAAAAATAATATATTTTTTTGAAAGAAAAATAAAAACAAGTGGAAAAACAAATAACATCGTAATCATTTCTTTTATTTTTATTTCATATATATATGAGATATAAAAGTAATTAAATAAAGATGATGAACACAACACTTCAAGTTGAAAAAAACACAATAAATAAGTGGTATTTATTTATTTATTTATTTTTTCACAATTGCAAAAGTGCTAATCACTCTCTCAAACAAATTTTTTATGTTAAAAAATGCATAACTTATGGCTTGATATTTACATGATTTAGAGCTGCTAAGGGGCATGCTTAAAGATTTCACATCCATTTATTCGACCTCTCAATTTGTGAATGCTAAACTCTAAAGTCACATATACTCCTATGGACATAGATGATCTCAAAGTATGGAGAATCATTTCTAATGGATTCTTCTCAATTAAACCGTTTTATAACTTCTTCAGTGATGGATGCCTTTATTGTTTGAATAGGGGCTTCCTTGGACAATAAAGCCTTTACCCTAGATTACCTTACTAATACGATACATAAATATACTACCAACGGTTATCTGCTTGCTCTTTCATTTAGCAATACTTAATAATTTGTTTTTCTTCTACCCTTTTGCTACACCAACTACACGTTCTTTTCTTCTTTTTGGGAAGGGAGGATTAGAGAAATCCTATTGATTGATGCTTTCTCCAGACCTCCGGTAAAGCATGAAAAATGCTCGAACGGTATGATCCATCCGTCACCCCATAATGAAAGGGGTGATCTCGTAGTTCTTGGTCTGTGAAGATGCGTTGTTAGGTGCTCCATTTTCTCATTGAGGCCGAATCTAAACGTGTGCTCGGAAGATAGCTGGCCACATATTTAGCCTCACATATTATCTTAGCTTTCTAAGCAATATATGAGATTCATGAAAGAACCGTCATATTTGATCTTCATTTAAGGAAAATTGGGATTTTCGTCTACAACCATCATTTGAAGAGAGAAATGAGCGTATATTTAGATATAGAGTGCACTTACTTGTTTCAACAATTATCCAATTAATCACATGTTTTTTCTTTGAATGTTTGCAACCCCAAATGCAACAAAATTGAAGTTGAAGGATTCTATTATCACTGTGAAAAGAGGGTTCAAGATGTTTGAATACTGTACAAATGGTCATAGTAATTTAGAAGGGATGACTTGCAATTTGAGCTTTTGCTAAACCCAAAAAGCTACCTTAGCAGTTAACATTTTTTTTCCAAAAAAAAAAACCATGTTTTTATGTGATTGTTTCCTAATTGTTGCATTATAATTGTTTTTATTAATGTATTTCCACCTTTAATAGTCAGCAACCATCCTCTGTCTCTTTTTTTATAATGTTGTGGTTAAATTTTTGATACGTAAAGTATGTTTGAATGAAAGTAATAATTCCTCAATCTAAAGAAATTATTATTTGATTTGATGGATCTTATATTTGAGTATCTATAAAACAAAAAAAAGGAACAATTACTGGCCATTCCTTCCTTGTGAAATTCCCATTATACCCACTTATTTATTTATTACTAAAAATTTATAATTTAATTAATTAATTGTTATAATTAATAATTATGTTTAAAATTGTCTATAAATAAAAAATTACTTAATCACCCATTACTCGTAAAAATTAAATCGAATAATGATTAAAGTCAGAAATTTAATTTAAATATTTGATTATAAGGGAGTATTTTATAACTAAAGAAATTTAATTAATCTAATTAGTTATTTATAGTAATTTACATGAATAACATAAAATATTTATCAATAAAAATTATTTAGTTTAAATAATTGATAATGTAATTAAATAAAAAATTAACATGAAGATTTTCATATATTATTTATTCATAATAATCAAGCTAAGTAATGATATTAAAAATATTTTATGAATAAAATTTATTTATTCTTAAAGAAACCTCACTATTTTATAAATAACTATAATTCTTTATATTAGGAGTATAAACATAATCTAATCACCACTAGTTTCAATTTTGCTTTTTCTATTCTTAATAAATCACTTTTTTGATTGAACCTAGTTTTTATTACCGTTTTTCCAACCAAATGCACTCCGGAGGTTAATTTTTGGGCTAATTTTCTAACAAACTATTAAAGTAGATACTTGGGGCTTGTGTGAGGGACTTCTAATGTTAGTTAAGATGTAAGAAATAAAACAGCATGTCTTCATTTTCTTTCTCTTTCTCTTTTTTTTTTTTATTTAAAGCCACAAGCTCATGCCTTATGCACTGATTTCCCCAAGTCAATCCAAATCACTCTTTGATTTCAAAAAAATAATATAAAATATAAAATAAAATTATCATTTGTATATATTGACATCCAAGTGAAAATATCTAAAATCATTGATTGATCAGCCAAATGAAATATTTAAATTTTTCAAATTGCCGTTTACTGTACTGAATTAAATATTTGAATTTATGATAGTAATTTGATGTAAGTGATTAAAAAGCATTAACATAAGTCCCTCATGTGGTACACGTAAAGATTCAAATACTTTTTGGAGAGTGATGTTGCACCTCTACTCATAAGAATGACAATGGGGCGGAGTGGACTGGACCTGCCCTGCCCTGTGCGTCCCACCCCATTTTTTTAATCTTCTTAATACTATAATCGCCGGTGGATTTTTGCACTCGCTCACCCCGCTTTTATCGAAGTTACCATAAAAAAATTGTTTTTTTTTACTATTTTCAGTTTATTTATATTAATAATTATAAAACATATAAAACTACAAAATAAAAACTGATGCAATTTATATAACAATGAGTTTGATTTATAAATTAAAAATTTTTAAAATTAAATGGATATATTAATACATATGGGCAGCGGGCCTCTAACAAAAAAAAATCGAGTCAATTTTTACCATCTCTACCTAGTCAAGTGCATTAACAAAAATGGAGATTATAACATAAGCTTATCTTAAAAAATAAATTTGAATTTCAAATTTTGTAACAGTAATACCGCTACTTTCAATTACAAATTTGAGAATTCAAAAATCACTTCTGTTTTGGTCAACAAGAACGATACAGCGAATTTCTAACATTATTTTCACAAAATAGAAAATTTAATTATAATAAAGCTAAAGAAACAAAAAATAGTGAAGAAATAGTAAAAAAATACACATGGTCGTTGGGCCTCGTTTGTCTGCCAGGTATGCAGCGTATGTTAATTAAACTAATCCCCGAAAAAAAATCTCTTTTTTTTTTGAGAAAATAGAAATTAAAAACAGCTTTTTCCGCCCAGCCATACAGTATAGCGACAGCCCAACAAAGAGACTTTTCATTCTCATAAGCATAAACATTTACACATACACCTATATCCACCGTTCAAGTACCTCGAGATTGAAACAAACACATATCTTGAGGCAACTGAACGGAGATGCATTTCATGAATGTATGGTCTCGTGATCACCATTGCAAGCTTCCTCACCTGCTCTTTCCCTCCAATCGCCGAGGACCACGTTATGCTCACCACCACGGTGCCTAAGTGGCAATAATCACCGCTCTGAGAACCAATCAACGTTCTCAATTCAAATCCTCCACATCTTCTTGTTTTGCGGTAACCTTACTGTTGGTTATCACAACCCCCGTCCTCGCTACATAAACTCTCAAATCCTCTTTTTGAAGGTATTGCCTTCCCCGATCTCTCCGCTGCTCCTCTCGAAACCCTAGCCTTTGTGGACGGCCGCCTGATCTCGCAGGAGCAACGATGAGAGAAATCCTGCACATACAGGGAGGGCAGTGTGGCAATCAGATCGGGGCCAAGTTCTGGGAGGTGATTTGCGACGAGCACGGCATCGATCACACCGGAAAGTATAACGGCGACTCTGAGCTCCAGCTTGAGCGCATCAATGTCTATTACAACGAGGCTAGCGGCGGCCGCTTCGTCCCCCGCGCCGTCCTCATGGACCTTGAGCCAGGCACCATGGACTCCGTTCGATCTGGTCCTTTTGGCCAGATCTTTAGGCCCGATAACTTCGTCTTCGGCCAGTCCGGTGCCGGCAACAACTGGGCGAAGGGACACTACACGGAGGGTGCTGAGCTCATTGATTCGGTGCTTGATGTCGTACGGAAGGAGGCCGAGAACTGCGATTGCCTGCAAGGTATAAATTTGTTTTTAGTTTTGTGAATGTTTGCGAGTTCTCACACTTTGATGTTTGTTCTACGGCTTGAGCTGTTGAATGTGTTAGATCTGAATAGATCTAGTTGTGATTATTTGGTTTTCCGGTCTCATGATTTTAGATCTAGGTTTCTAGTTTGGGTTTTGTTATCTGCTCATGATTTTGGTGTGTTAGCTTTGTTGATATTTTCGTTTTTGTTCTTTCTGTTTAAAGTTTAATATTTATTTCATCGAAATTCTGTTGGTCTGTTACTTCTTTTTTACGTCTTTATTTTTAAGAACTTGAATTCTGATATTATTTTCTTTGATTTTGGAAGGTTTGCTTTGATGATATTATTTGTTTGCTCTTAAATCTCGTCGAGGCTTTTATTGCAGTTTAATTTGGTAAATGTTCGTGAATATGAGAAATATCAAGAGTGCCCAAGTCTGATCCGCTGTGTGGCCTGATCGATATTATGGCATGTCTTGGAACTTTCTGTTTTGTAGCAACTAAGCAATGGCCCGTATGTACTGTTGAGCATTCTTATTTGAGTGACAGCAAATGCTAAATGTGTGGAAAAGTTGTGAATCAGAGAGTTTGGTTTGAAGTTATGATTTAATAAACGAGGGCGAGTTCTTTTTAAGATGGGTTGCTGGTTTCTTGGTTGTACAAAAGAAATAAAGTAAACAGAGTATGAGGCAGGTTTGCCCATGATATTTGGTAGAGGATCTCAGGTCTGAAATGATTGGGGTGCTGGTGGGTAAGTATGACATTCTTGAGCTTGGTAGATATTTTGTAATGAACACAGTAAAGTACTGAAGTTCGATGCTTTACCCAAAGAGGACGCTGCCAGTTGCAAGTGCCATTAAAAACTATGCTTGTGTTTTCAGCTCACTTTTTAATGTCCAATCTGTATTTTAAGGCAGGTACTGATGCGGGCCATTGGTTGTTATTTTGTTTTTTTCTAGTGTATTTGCCTTCTGCGTATATGAGTTTTATATTGTTCTGCAGTAGGGTTACTTTTTCTATTGTGCAACATTGATGTTATTTTTTCCTATCGTAGGTTTCCAAGTATGCCATTCTTTGGGAGGAGGCACAGGATCTGGTATGGGTACCCTTCTCATCTCTAAGATAAGGGAGGAGTACCCTGACCGGATGATGCTCACCTTTTCTGTCTTCCCATCACCCAAGGTGTCTGACACTGTTGTGGAGCCATACAATGCTACACTTTCCGTTCATCAACTTGTTGAGAATGCTGATGAGTGTATGGTCCTTGATAATGAAGCTTTGTATGATATCTGCTTCAGAACTCTTAAGCTTGCTACACCAACCTGTAAGTAAAATTAAGTAAAATTCTGTGCTTCATTATGTGTTGTATTTTTTTCTCTCTCAATTTTAGGGTGATTAAATTTATTTGGTTGAGTATATTTATTCTGAAGAAATCTATTGACAACTTTGTACAATCATGGTACTTATATTCCCTTAAACATAATTTTAGGTTATTTTCTTTGTGAAGACTAACATTTCTATATAATATGAGTTATTTTCTTATTGATTGCTAACATTTTTGTATAATTTGAGGTATTTGCTTGTTGAGGTCTTAACATTTCGATATGAATTTCATTGTTGCTTATGCAAATACATCCACAGTTAATACTTGAGAGTCAATAGTCTGGGTTCCTTGTGTATACTTTATGATGCATCCTTTCTCGTTTGGGATCGTTATTGTTAACATTGTCTCTTGTACATGTGCAATTGTAGGTTTTAAGTTTTTGAGTTTATCAATCTACAACAGCAACATATTTGATATTCTGGTTTCTTTAGTTTTTCCATCAGATATATCAGTTCTCACACAGATTATTGTTGCTTCGCATGTCTAATGTCTGCCATCTTTCCCAGTTGGTGATCTGAATCATCTGATCTCTGCCACCATGAGTGGCATCACATGCTGCCTCCGTTTCCCTGGTCAGCTCAACTCTGATCTTCGCAAGCTTGCTGTGAACCTGATCCCATTCCCACGTCTCCACTTTTTCATGGTTGGTTTTGCACCCCTCACCTCGAGGGGCTCCCAGCAGTATAGGGCCCTGACTGTGCCTGAGCTCACCCAACAGATGTGGGACTCCAAGAACATGATGTGTGCTGCTGATCCCCGACATGGCCGCTACCTCACTGCCTCTGCCATGTTCCGTGGAAAGATGAGCACCAAGGAAGTTGATGAGCAGATGATCAATGTTCAGAACAAGAATTCTTCCTATTTTGTGGAATGGATCCCCAACAATGTCAAGTCCAGTGTATGTGACATCCCTCCAAAGGGCATCAAGATGGCATCCACATTTATTGGTAACTCAACCTCCATACAAGAGATGTTCCGCAGGGTCAGTGAGCAGTTCACAGCCATGTTCAGGAGGAAGGCATTTTTGCACTGGTACACTGGTGAAGGCATGGATGAAATGGAATTCACCGAGGCGGAGAGCAACATGAACGATCTTGTAGCTGAGTACCAGCAGTACCAGGACGCAACTGCTGATGAAGAGTATGAAGAGGAGGAAGAAGAGGAGGAAGTCCAAGCTTGATCTGTGTCGTCTGGTGTTTTTCATGTATTTTGGGTGGGGTTGTGAGAGGGGCTTTATATCATCTTTGCTAATCTTGAGAGAGACATTGCCATATTTGTACTCCTAATGTTTGTGTATGGCTTGTATGACATTTCCTGGATGTGCTGTTGTTTCTGGTTTTTGAGTCTTTGCTTATCGTGCCACCAGTCTTCTCTATCGGTTTATCCATTGATCTTCCTGTTTGAGTTTTGCAAGTTTCTATTTTGTCTTGCTTTTGTTATTCATGTATAGTCTAGCTTTTGAGCCAAGTCTAATTATGTTTTTTGCTTTCATTTATTGTCACATATATCGTTAAGAGGCGCAGAATGCCTCTTCACGCTCTGGAACATTTCAGGCATTTATCCTTATTTCTGTTATATTTCCTTCTTTTAGTTGTGTGTGTGTTGTGTAAAAGCCCTCTTTTACTGGGCCACCTGTTGTTGGTATTTTCTCTTGTTGTTGTTCATATTTCTATTAATGCATATAGTTTGTTCATTTTTTTGTTAAAGTGAACGGGTCCACCGGTGCAGTGGCGTGGAGTGTACTTATTTGTTGGAATTGATTCATATGTCCCTTATCTTCGGATTTATTCGGATATCTTTTGAAAAATATAAAATTTGACAAAAATTGTTAAAATATCAAATGCAAGGATAATTTTTTTTTTTTTTAAAAAAAATCAAATTAAGCATGTTGGATAAAACATCGTCTGTAACAATCCGTATGCTCACAAATTCCAGAAGGCAATATGTAATTATGAGAATATGTTAAGCAGTTACTTAAAAAAAGGAACATCTCAAGGGAATATAATGTAAAGACCTTGTTGGATATTCTTACAAAGTTCTTTCACACACACACACATGCACATAAGCTGCGTTATTATGCAGTTTTCATCTATAACTTTAGTGTATCAATCTATTATACAAAACTTATTGTTTCGAAATCTTTACATGATCCAATTAAATATTTTTATAAATGCACACTATCTTCGAAGAAATATACCGTTTTCCACTATTAAAAACCCCTGGCAGCAGACAATCCAAACCACCCCGGCCAACATGACACAAATGGTGTCGTCGTCACCAACGCCTGAAACCTCCTCCTCCTCCTTCATCTCTCTTCTCTTCCTCTCATTCCATGCATGTGTTCCGATTACACCTGAAACCTTCCACAGATCCTTCACTCAATGCTTCAAAAACCACTCCTACCATCCCTCCATTTTCAACCTCACATTCCTTCAAACACAACGGCTTACACCAATTTCCTCCACTCCTCCAAGAACACCAGACTAGTCATGGCCAACACCACTCACACTACCTTCAAACCACTCTTCATCATCACTCCAACACTCAAATCCCACGTCCAAACTTCTGTTGTTTGCGCCGCCAGCTATGGCCTCCGGCTAAGAACAATGAGTGGTGGTCATGACTATGAAGGCCTCTCCTATATATCACACTATGACCATCCTTTCATCATCCTCAACCTCTCTAAACTCCGGTCTATTCACATGGCCGGGGGCATTGCTTGGGTGCAAGCCGGTGCAACTCTAGGCGAGCTTTACTACCCGATAGCAAAGACGAACAAGTCCATGGGATTCCCTGCAGGTCTCTGTCCTACCGTTGGAGTTGGCGGGCACTTCAGTGGAGGTGGTTTTGGCACCATGGGGAGGAAATATGGTCTTGCAACTGATAACATTATTGATGCTCATCTTGTGGACGTTAATGGAAGAGTTCTCAATGGAGAAACCATGGGAGAAGAGCTCTTCTGGGCCATTAGAGGTGGAGGTGGAGCAAGCTTTGGTGTCATCCTCGCTTACAAGATCAAGTTGGTGGAGGTCCCTCCTAAGGTCACAGTCTTCACCATTCATAGGACACGGAGTCAGGGTGCAGCTAAGCTTGTCAGCAGGTGGGAGCACATTGCATATGAACTTCATGAGAGGTTGTTCATCAGAGTAATCTTTCTGGTCAAAGACAATATGGAAAATAAGGGAAGAAACAAAACCGTTGAAGTTCTTTTCCACTCTCTGTTTCTAGGTAACAGAGAAGAGCTTCTTCCTATAATGGAAGATAGCTTCCCTGAACTTGGATTGGAGGCAAAGGACTGTAAGGAGATGAGATGCATAAAGTCAGTGCTTTACATGGCATGGTATCCAAAAAGCACACCAGTTTCCACTTTACTAGATAGAAATCCACCCCAAATCCCAATTGAAGAACTCCTTCAAAGGTAAGTCAGACTTTGTAACAGAGCATCTCAATGAGAAGGTGTGGGAAAGAATATTGAAAAGGCTCTTGGATGGAGATGAGAAGCTTATAATGATTCTTGATCCTTTTGGAGGGAGGATGGATGAGATGTCTGAAAATGAGACTCCCTTTCCTCACAGGAAGGGGAACATGTAAAGCGTTCAGTGCTTGATGAAATGGAGAAGGGTTGGAGATGAAGATGATAAGAAGCATGTGGATCGGCTTAGAAAGTTTTATGAGTTCATGGCTCCATCTGTGTCTAAGAATCCCAGGGCTGCGTATTTGAATTATAGGGACCTGGATTTGGGACAGAATCAAGGTGGTGAGATTAGCTATTCAAAGAGTTTGGTTTGGGGTGACAAGTACTTCAAGGGTAATTTCAAGAGGCTGGCTCATGTCACGTCTCTGGTTGATCCTGATAACTTCTTTAAGAATGAACAGAGTATTCCACCTTCTTTAAATTCATTGTCTCATGTATGCAACTCCAATGATGAACAATAAGCAATTTTTATAGAATGATTTTCACAAGTTACTATCTATGAAAAATAATGGTTGCATTGGTCTATGCAGTAAAACATTCCAAATAATTAGAATACTTACATTGTTAACTTTGATGCTTGTTCTCTCTCTATCCGAAAGCCCTGGATGAAAATATCGGAAAATATTGATCACTCATCTCTGAAGAATTGGGGCTGCTGATGATAGATGACAGAAGATAAATATAAAAAATGTTTAGCCTGACACCTCGATGTAACTAATCCCACCATCCTTCTTCATATCTGAACTTCTTGCAATTTCTCTAAGCTCTTCAACATCTTGCCACCTTCTCGCAAATGCATAGAAATTGGAAAGCAAAACATATACGCCATGACTCGGGTGTTTATCCAACTTGATCAATTCCTCTGCAATCCTTTCTCCGAGCTGAATATTGGCATAACAAATGCATGAATGGAGCAAAGTCTTGTATACTATGGCCCTGTCATGTATGGGGATACATTTAATCAACTCTTCAGCGTCAGACAGTATCCCGGCTCTGCTGAGAAGATCAATCATACAGCCCAAATGCTCTATCTTAGGTTCGATATTGTAATTTTGTACCATTCTCTTGAACCACAGGTGGCCCTCATGAACAAGTCCAGAATTACTGCAAGCCTTGAGCAACGCCACAAAGGTTGCCTCATTTGGTTCCACTCCTTCACATTGCATCATTGCGAAGAGTTTTAAAGAGTCCTTTCCATAACCATATGTTGCGAAACCAGAAATCAGTACTGTCCAAGCAAAAACATCCTTGTGAGTCATTTTCAAGAATACGAGCAGCGCATCCTCTAAGCGCCCACACTTTGTATACATGTCAACCAATGCAGTCTGCACAAACTTGTCTTCCTTTATGCCTTGTCGATGAATGAACTGATGAACCAAACGGCCGGCATTGAGGTCTGCAAGGCTACCACATGCTGATACCACGCTCACCATAGTCTTCTCATCAGGGACTATCATCTCCATCCCCATTCGCTTAAAAAGTCCCAAACATTCTTTCGGCCGCTTGGCCTTTATATAACCATTAATCATTGAATTCCATAGCACAACATCTCTTGAACTCATCCGATCAAAAATGTATCGTGCAACCTCCAATGAACCTGACTCAACACAAGCATTAATCAAAATGGTATGTGAAACAACATCACTCAAACCCATCACTCCCATCTCCTCAAACACTCCAAATGCTGCATCCAAATCACCTGTTTTTGCATATGCGTCCATGATTGAATTCCCCACTCTAACATCAAAAGCGAGCCCCTGTTTCAAAGCATAAGCATGAATCACTTTTCCACAGCTCAGAATTCCACATCCAGACAACACAACAGCTAATGTGATTCCATCAAAGCAAACATCGTGACAAACCATCTCTCTAAACAAAACAAAAACCTCAGTTCTAACATCACAGGCACAAACATAAGCTGTCAGAATAGAATTCCAACTTGTTAGGTCTCTGTGAGGCATTTCATCAAACAACTTACGTGCATCATCAATCTGTGACAAAACTCCATACACATGAATCAGAGAATTCTGAATATAAACATCAGATACAAACCCTAGTTTGGTGGCATGGCCGTGCACTTCTCTTGCTTTAGGTAGGGAATAAGGTAAGTGGCTACATGCCTTAAGGAGAGCAGGGTAGGTGTAATTGTCAGGGAGGAGTAATCCCAGATGAATGAAGTAGTTGTAAATGAGGATTGCATGGATGGGGCCAGTGCTTCGGCCATAGGCTCTGATGATTGAGTTCCACATTAGGGTTCCAGTTTGAAGGAGGAGACCATTAATGGTGGCTTGTGCATGGATTTGTTTCAGCCACCTGGTGCTGTTACCGCACTGCTTAAGCAATGCAACAATCTTTGATGTTTTGTTCATTAATTGAGCCAGAGTTTTCCAACATTTTTTTTTCCTCTATCTCTATTTTCTCATATATAACTATAACATATATATATATATATATATATATATATATATATTTGACAATACATTTAGTGTTTAGTGCGGATGTTTGGATTGGTTTTTAAAAAAAGTGTTTTTTTTTTAGTTTTAGGTAAATATTTTAAAAAAAAGTGCTTTTCAGAGTAAGTTAAGTGTTTTTCTATTTTTTATGTTTAGATAGACTAATTCAGAAGTGCTTTTATATGTGTGAATTTGTTTGGATATGGATTTGTAAAAGCATTTTTGGAGGTGGCAAAGGACTAAAATGGGCATTCATTAACTTTACATTCAATTACCATTATATATTCATATTAATAATGATAATGATTAATGTTATGATAATAATGATTATAATTATAATTACAATTATAACTATAATTATAATATTAATATTAATTATATAATAATAATTATTATAATTATAATAATAATTATGTAATAATTGTTATTATTGTTGTCATTAAGTTATTAATGTTTACAAATATAATTACAATTACAATTATAATTATAATTATAATATTAATTATATAATAATAATTATTATTATAATTATAATAGAAATCACGTAATAATTTATTATCGTTGTCATTAAGTTATTAATGTTTACAAATATAATTACAATTATAATTACAATTTTAATATTAATTATATAATAATAATTGTAATTATAATAATTATAATAGTAATAACGTAACAATAATTATTATCGTTGTCATTAAATTATTAATGTTTATAATTATAATTATAATTATAATTATAATAGTAATTATGTAATAATTGTTATTATCATTGTCATTAAGTTATTAATGGTTACAAATGTAATTACAATTAGAATTATAACTATAATATTAATATTAAATATATTATAATAATAATAATAATAATTATAGTAATTATGTAATAATTATTATTAAGTTGTCATTAAGTTATTAATGTTTACAAATAATTATAATATTAATTATATAATAATGAGGGAAATGTAATGAAGAAAATGTATTATTTGTGAATGTTACTTGGGTAATTTAACAATCTCAAAACAACTTCTGAGAAGCACCTATGGGGCAGCTTATGAAAAAAGCTGAATTTTAGTTTTTTTCACAGTTTCTGCTTCTACCTAAAAATCTAAACAAACATATTTTTTAAAACCCAGAAGTGCTTAACTTATAAAAAAACACTTCTGGGCTAAAAATAAGCCCATCCAAACACCTCATATATATATTTGACAATACATTTAGTGTGGATGTTTGTAAAAAATAAAAAAAAAATACAAAAGAGATAAACAAAACATGAGAACAAAAGAAAAATAAATAAGTGTGTTAATAATTTTAATTATGTTGTATTTTGATGTGAGATGGATATAATGTAAATGGTTGCTTGGTTTAAAATTTTTTTATTTATTAAAAGTTTTATTATTTATTTTATTTGATATTATTTATATACATATTATCCATTGGTGATTTATATAAAAAAAAACTGTACTTTTTTATCCCAGGAGAAGGTTGGTTAGTTGATGTATATTTGGGGGAAGAGTGTATATTTGATTGAACAGCGGTGATTAATTATATTAGTATTTCAAACTGATTAAAAAACTTCATGGGATTGGTTATCAACGGATGTTTTTAGAGGATTAAATTTTTGATAGATTATTAAAATTTGGATTTATTTCATCAAATTTATCAAGTTTCAAGTTTGGATTACTCGCGGGTGACCTACCGGGTAAACAAAATTGAAACTTGGTAATCTTAGTGAAATAAATCCAAATTTTAATAATCTACTAAAAATTTAATCCTTTCTTTAGATGACTTATATTAATGTATACAAAATTGTAATTAATCAGTGAATATTTGTTTCATTCATTGATTTAATTGGATTTCTTCATTTCCATGGTGAAGATTACCATCAAATTTAAACTGGATTAAAGTTAATAAGTAATGGGTTAAAGAGAATGACATGACATGACAGCATGCTTACCAAAGAATTTTTTTTTTGGATAAACCACTCAAAAGAGGGTAAGACTTGTACATCTAATAAAAGAAAAACTAAAAAAATTCCAAAGTGGATAGAGTAAAAAAAAAAATCTGTGCTTAAAGTCCATAAACGAACGGTCCACCCCAAAGAACACGGCTATATTTTATTGTTCTAATTTCTTGTGGAAAAAAATTGGAAAACATGATCCCATTAATTATGTGGTGGCCATCGACCTCATATTCCAAAGTGATCCATGACTTTGTAATATCCAACACTAGTATGACTTTGAGCTAAAGTCTGTGATATCCACCACATAACCATGTCCATCCCATTAGAACTCCATAAAAAATCTTGAGAAAATTGATTGTGTATTTATTAATATATTCTTCAGAAAAGAAAAAAAGACACATTACAAGACAATAAAAACTTTATTTAGATCGATCGAGTCCAACGACAAAGTACAAATAATAACACATTACAAGGCAATATAAACACAGCAAGAAACTACCATTTTTACCACAATAATTAATTTTTGGTCTAGTATTTTCATGTAATTTCTAGTGTTCGGCGAGTACTAAAGGAGGGATACTTTGTTCATTCCTAAAGAAATTATCAGGATCAACCATCCCCTTCACAAGTGCCAACTTCTTGAAGTTACCCTTAAAATACTTGACACCCCAAACTTCATCTTCCAAGTAGTTTCCATGTGCTACACCAAGATCAATATCCTTGTAATTATAATAAGCAGTTCTTGGTTGACTAGAAACATAAGGTGCCATGAACTCATACATCTTTCTCATCCATTCAAGATGCTTCTCACTGACAGCAGAACCGCTCTCAGACCATCTCATGTAGTACTGAATATTATACAAATTCCCTTTCCTATGAGGAAATGCAATGTCTGACTCCGATATCTCATCCATCTTCCCTCCAAATGGATCCCATATCAGGGTCAGAGGCTCATCCTTGGACTCCATAAGAAACTCCCATATCTTCTCCAGCCCTTCCTTGCTTATACTCTTCTTCACAAAGTCTGATTTAGCTTTGAATGAACTGTTGACCTGTGGCTCTCTGTCCAGCAAAACATCCACACTCTTTCCTAATTCACCGTTAAAGAAAAGCACTGACTCTAACCAACTCACCTCAGTGCAATCCTCCCTCTTCAATCCTAACTCCAGGAAACTCTTCTTCATCACCGGAAGTAACTCCTCTATCCTGCCAAGATAAAAAGAATTGAACACCACTTGAATGGTTGTGCCTCCATTCGCAGCCTGAGCCACCACTCTGATAAACAACTTCTCATCAAATTTTGGCGCAATTGCCTGCCACCTTTCCACAAGCTCCGTTGCATTCTCTCCCAAGTTCTTGATCACATTGAAAACGGTGACTGTGCTCGGAACGCTCACAAGCCTTACCTTGAATGAGAGAACAACCCCAAAGCTTGCACCTCCTCCACCTCTTATGGCCCAGAAGAGATCCTCTCCCATGGCTTTTCTATTCATGAGCTTGCCATTAGAGTTCACAATAAGAGCGTCGACTATGTTATCCGCTGAAGTGCCATACATCCTAATGAGCGTTCCAATACCACCGCCGGTGAAGTGGCCGCCGACGCCGATGGTTGGGCAGATACCTGCCGGAAAGGCCACTGTCCTGTTGTTTTTCGCAATGGTGTAGTACAACTCACCCACAGTAGCACCTGCCTGAACCCATGCAGTGCCGTGAGCTTTGTCAACGGTGATGGAACGGAGGTTAGCAAGGTCGATGGTGATGAACGGATCACCGGAGGAGACGTAGGACATGGCTTCGTAGTCATGACCTCCGCTACGCACACGGGCACGAAGGCCGGCGAGACGGCTGCATGCTATGGAGGCTTGCACGTCGGAGAAGGTGGCGGCGGTGATGATGAAGGTTGGTTTGGTGGTGGTGTTAGAGGTGATGAAACGAGTGTTTTGGACGGAGGAAAGAAGGACGCTGGTGTAGGAGCTTGTGTTTGGTGCGTAGATGTTGTTGGTGGAGTTGGTCTTGTTTATGAAGCATTGGAGGAATTCAGAGCTTGTTGTTGTGCTTGAAGAAGCTAAAAAGTTCATGAAGGTTGATATTGAGAGGATGAAGAGGAGAAGATGATTGAGGAGGTTTGCCATTGTGTGTGTCTTTGTTTCTCTCCTTGTGGCTTTCAAGGCTTATATATAATTATTTAAACTTTTGTTTTTCTTTTTTTAATTTTTCAAAACAATAAGTTCTTTTGTTAGTCAATGTTTATTATTATTATTATTATTATTATTATTATTATTATTATTTGTTTTTGAAAGAAATGGAAAAAAACCATAATAAGTTTGAAAATTTAAAAGAAAACATACAAATTTGATTAGCTGGAGAAGCATCTGCATGTGCTGTTGCTGGTCAAGAAAGGGGTGCTAATGATAGTGTAATTGAGTAATTAATAAATTATACATATTAATTATCCTCGTTCTAAGTTTTGGCATCTACTTAATGATAGTGTTTACTTAACAAATTAAGTAATTTTAAAGAGAAAACACATGATAAGTAACTGCATGATCAGATGAGACCTGCATGATACCTGTTTTTTTTGGGTTTTGTAATTTATGGAGATATCTATCATATCACTGTCAATTTTCTGAACCTTTTTATATTTCATTTTAAATTATTATTGCAGATTAAGTGTCATTTTAGTTCCTTAATATTACTAAAACATTGGAAATGTGTCTCCCCCTCACTTGTCACATTATCTTCATATATTTGCACACCAAAGAAATATCTTTATTAGTTGATGTGGCCGAAGTAAAATGAGTTTTTAATTTCTATCTTCTTTATTTTATAAAAAATTGTCTATATATTAGAATAGACGTGTACTTTCGTGTAAATACCTCTATAAAACTATAATCACATAAAATCATAATTTATATGTATAATATCTTGGATGATATCCAATTGTCAAAGTTGAAAAAATTAAAAATGATGCACGACTTCTATGGTGATACACATACATGTGTTTTTTGGACACGTTTGTATTTATTGAGTGTTTGATTTGCAAAATAGAATGTGAATGAAAATTGGAGATAGATGAAAGAAAAAAAAAAAGAATGCAAAGGATAATTTATTAGGAATGAGTATATTTATATTTTTATGGAGTAATAAATAATTAAGTGATATTTTTATAAAATGATAAGTCATGTGAATGTTATAATTAATTATTTAAATCAAATATTTGGAAATAATTGTTTTTAATTATTATTACTTTTATAATTAAATTAAATAATTCATTTTAATAATTATCCACTTTAATTATAGTTATGATAATCACTTAAATCACATAATTTACTCCAACAATTGCCTATTTTAATTATTATAATTAACTATTTAAACAAATAAATGAGATTACGCATAAAACAATGAGTTACATGCAAATATCATAATTAAGTATTGCAGTTAAATTTTGAATATAACTATTCTTTTAATTATTATAATTAAATATTTGATTTTAATTATTATCCACTTTAATTATAATAAGAGCACTTATTAATTTTCAATTAAACAATTCACTTCAATTATTGACTGCTTTTAATTTTTGAATTAATCATTTAAATAAATTAATAATAATATGAAGATAACATGATTGAAATCGCAGACCTATTATTTTATATTCAAAGAATCAATTCTTATTTTTTGAGGGGAATATAAAGGGTTCTCCTGTCTGTACAATATCATTAGTGCGCATAAATCTCATTACATGGAATGGGGGCAAGTCCACACGACCCAGCCCGACGAGTGCTGGGCCCATAAACATGGTGCAAGGGCGCGCTGCAATTGTTCGCTAGTGCAAGGAGGAGAATGGAAAATGGAGAAAAAAGAAAAAGGGTAAAATTGTAATCATATAAATATGAGTTATTTTAATTGAATTATCAAAGACGTTTAAAGTAATTGATTTTTTTATTTTTCCAATTCCCTTGTTGGTCATGTACTCTACTCATGTGTAGATAATTTCAGGGACTCATGGATCCTTTCTTCTAATAATTAAAAATAACAATAACCTAAGGCCAGATGGAAACTAAAATTTAGAGATTTCTTGATTTTGCAAGGGCTTTGATAAAGTCAAGAATAAAAAAGATCTCTCAAAACTTATTTATTTTTTGATTAAAAAAAATAAAAACTTTTTATCAAATTATCTTTACATAATTCTTTTTACTGCTTTCCTTATTGTTTTCACCCACCCCTGCATGACTCATCAGGGTGACCTTTGGCAATGGACGAGTCACGAGTGGGTCTGCTGACACAGCCTAGCAAATTTCAAATTAAAAAAAATATATTAACAAAATAAATGTAAAATAAAAAATAATATGGTTAAAATAGTAATTTTCAAAAATAGGAAAGGGATGAGATACGCTTCTAAACACTAGGATTTATTGGGTATTCCAAAAAAACAAAAAACAAAAAACGCGGTAAAAAACCATAGGCTCTCTTCCCACTTGTTTGAGACCTCTAAATCTTTTTCCCCCTATATATATATATATATATATATATATATATATATATATATATAATTCAAAAACTAAAGCTGGACTTCCACATTAATGATAGACTTGAGGGCAAGGTCTAGCTTATGGTAATCAATTTTCAAATACCTTAACAACTTGAATTGTGATTTCTTTTTTGTTTTTTTTTTGTTTTCCCCTTTGAATCATATTAAGGGAAGATATACAACAAAATCATGTACAGCATAATTCTCATTTCAAAAGATATTCAACGGTCCCACCTTCATTCATCTTTTGTGTGCGTTTACCACAAAAGAGAAAACCTTGTCCCCAATGGCTTCAATCTGTCATTGAAGACTGTCAGCTACTCTTCATTAATGTCTAAAAATTCTCCAGTGACCCTGTGCATTAAACCAAACAACTGTGATTTTCTCTCCCACTGTTTATATGGTTCTGAAAATTAAAGCTTATCACTTCTAAGCAGGTAATTCCAAGTATGCACCAAACTAATGAGACATAAGACTGCAAACTCCATACAAGAAAAGGTATCCAGATGTTTAAGCGGCAAACCAATGTCATTCAACGATTAACCAGCAATAACCATACAACAAAAGTAATCCAAATGCCTGCACTTCAGATGCACAATGCACAGGTGCAACTGGATCGATAGCATGGAAAAGATTTGAATCTCAGCATCGTAGTATTATTAATTTTCCTTTCTATTTTCTCTCTAATTCAAGCATTTTCATAGATGGAGAGCAGATGGTATCATAGGTTCAAATGTCTTAAACACAACGCTATCAAGGGAAGTTGCCACAACAGAGGACATACATTGGGCATCAAGGGAAGAGATCACTTACCGGTCATATGACAAGAATGCATCCCCGATCCCACCAGCAACTTTGTTTCGTACCTTGCGTACATGAACCTATAGCAAATATATGTCAATCACCAGTAATTATTAGGAAACCATGGTATGAACCAGCTTAAAATCGGAAGGTAGAACAATAATAGTTCTGGCACCATATTAAGATATAAAATATGAACTAAGTTTATAATATAAGGAACAAGATTCTTATATATACAAGTTACAAGAAATAAAAATACTAACCTATGTTTGAATGCAATTGTACACAGTAATGATCTGATATAAAAGATTAACCTTAATGTATTATACTAATATGTCCAAAAATCATGAATATATATAGAGCACCACAACAACAATCAAGAGGAACAAACCGACCTGTACACGATCAATAGGCCCAGCTTTTTCATCCCTGTTGCGATGAATAACAATCCCATTATCACACTTGTTTATGAAATGGGCACTTCCACTAATATCATACAGATTAGGGGGACCACCACCCCAATGTTGTAGCTGACAAAATGTTTATAAAAATGAAACAAATTATTACTGTCAATGGTATATAAGCCACTCTTTTTTTTTAATTCTGAACAATAAAAATCATGCATGCAATCAAGAATGATACCTGCTTGGGATGAGCAACAAACCATACATGACATGAATGATGATGAGCAAAGCGCTTGATTTTGGTGAGCATCTGACTTACATATTCTGTTTCTGTCCTGTTATCAGAGCAAAAGATACAAAATATAATCACCAAACAAACTTTGATATAATCAACACAGATAGAGCAGTCCGGTGTATGCTGTAATAACAGTATCATAATATCATACACGTTTACAACTCAAGAGATGGAGTACTTGCTTCTAAAGTTTGCAATTCAGTTTCCAAATGAATCAAAAGGAGAGAAAGGTTAAAGAAAATACATATATCAGAAAGCAAATATTGACTACACTAATGGCAAAATATATAATAGAATGCTCACTGATTTGAGGGCCGTTGATGATCCAGTTCATTATATGGATCAATGACAAGTCCGCGCACCCCATATCTCATAACTGCAGCTTTTGCTAGTGTCAAAACCCATTGAATAGATGGAAGGCAATCATCGTCACATCTGTTTGACAAACAATTTGAGTAACTAAAGGCAAAAGATCATATGACAAACATTTATGTCCTCTGGTCGGTTAAAAAAAACGAAACAAAAAGAAAAATTTGAGAAAGATAGTTCAGATTTAATCCCTAACAACAGTTTGCATTTTCTGATAACATGGTAAAACATAAATATTAGGTAAGCATTGGCACTTCATGTGTGTTAAAACAGCAACCTCACCGTATAAGATGAAAGGTATCATTCAGCCACTCTTTCCCTTTCTCAAGCTCCTCAACAGTCATTCGCTCAGCCGACTCTGCATACCTAGTTAGGTAACCAGAACCAAAAATAAGGACCTCTAAGTTCACCAACATGACAAGAATATAGAGCACAAGAGTCCATGATGTTTGCAAACAGCCATAGACAAGCTAGATGAGCAATCAGAAAGCAAACAGAAGAAATGGGAGAATTTTCACTTGTTAGAAGTCTTTAGAGAAATTAATCTCTTACAGGTGATAAAAGTGACTACAAGTAAAATAAAACAGCAATTAAAAAGTGAAAAACACACTACTTTTACCTAGAATTCAAGAATGGCTTCCTGATGTGCTTTTCCAAAAGCTTCCTTGCATGTTCCCGAACCTAGAAAGGAAGCAAATCAATCTGTAGCCAAAAAAGCTCAATAGATAAAGGAGGTATACAATTAAAATCTATAGAGAGCCTGCCTTGTTTTCCATAGAGCAGAGTACAAACTTCCACCCTTCATTTCTGTTAATATTGCAAAGCAAGGCATCAATCCATTCACTTTTTCCGGAATTGGGCACACCAGTAATTACAGTAAGCTCTCCTGGAATAACCTATCCATGACCCAATTATAGATGAATAAGCTTAGCTTGTTATTTTAAGCAGATACAAAAAACAATGAAGAAGCACAGTGTTTCACAGACCAGCTGAAAATTACCTTGCATCAGATCAAAATTATTTTTTAAATGATACAGTCTTTAGACCCAATTAAGTGATATATAAGACCACAAACCATATGATTTACCAGAAATGCTTCAAGAAAATTTCCTCTCTTCAACCCAGATGTTTAAAGAAAAATAAGGAGGGATAAACCTATTTTATTTTAGTTTAACCATATATAAGCAAATAGGTTTGAGTTTTATTGTCCAAAACATGACGTGATGAAGAAAGTAAAATAGGAAATTATATTGAAACTACTCTACAAGAATCATATGAACCAGAAGTGTGAAACTAGGTGAAAACCATACATATATGTAAGGGAAAGCAAATAGTTTAGATTTGCTATAAAGGAATGGCTTCCAGATCCTCGATGGAGCAGCAGTCCATTAAAGCCAAACGACTTAATACTCATACTATGATAGTCCTAGACTACTTAATACACTTAAGACATTCCTACATGACTTAGATAAATCAGGAAATGGGAACTTTTATCTCAAAGGTACAACATCAAATTGATTGCAGTTATGAAGCACACATAACCACATCCAGATCAGATGAAAAGAAAATACCTAATAAATAGTACTATTGATTTCTCAAAGAAAAAAAATGAAGATCAGTCAATTTCTAAAATTAAATGAGGGCCTCATTGTCATTGATAATACATAAAACACAATAAACTAATTCTCCCTGTAACTCACAAACCATACCTTATAAAATTCATCTACACCACTCCATCCTGTAGACACAACATGGTCATGATCAAGATTACCGCTATAATATGTATCAATGTCATTGAAGAAAGCACTGAATGTAAATAGGCCCCGTATGGGATACAATTCAGCCTTATCAATTACTTCTTTCAATGCATCTGGTCCAAGGTGCATTAGTACCTGTTAAAAAAATAAAATAAAATAAAATAAGTCAAAAGCTAGCATAAAAAAAAACAAGAAACTTCCGCCCAAAGAAAACCATAACCCCAAATAAAAATAATAATTCCTGACAAAATTAAGAAAATGTAGGCCCTTTCTGACAAAATAGTAGTGAATCCAATCAACACAATCACCAAGGACAAGATGCAAATCATTGTCCCAAGCATATCTTACAGCAACAAACACAGTAAAGAAAATTGGACATTACTGAATTTTCCATGATTTACAATTCATTATTGTAAGAGCAAACCTCATTTGCATCTTTGCACACTTCATTAGCATTTTTCATTGGCCACTGAACTCTCCAACATCTGCATCCCATGAAAAATAATCAGGCATACATCAAACCACCCACCCACCCGCCGCCCCCCCAAAAACCCCAAAATGCAACTACTTCGATGCATCAAAAGAAAAAAAAAATTAACAAGCTAAGGATATCAGTAACCTTTCTTTACCAAGGCGTCGCGCAAGCTCTTCAGCTAAGGCCTGCCCAGGGCGGTCACCATCCGTGGCTAGGATAATGCGAGACGCCTAATAGGAGGATTTTGAAAGTTCATTGACACACTTAGCTGCATTTTGTAAATGTACATATTTCCAACAGTTAATTTGTTCTGCAACAATAAGTACCTGATCTAGATACTGTTTGCAGTTCCATAAAAACCGGAATTTATTATCCTGGCCTCACAGAGAACATGAAGAAATGTCAGATCTAAACTTAAGCATAGAGAATTGCAAATAAGTGCATGATTGTCGCAAGGATTTTTAAATAATCTAAAAGGTCACCATGGAATTCATTACAGATGTATAGTCAAAGAGTGGTGGGGTGGTGGCCTTAAGGACAGTTAGTTTGCTGAGAAATATAATAATCTTCAAAAGAAATTTAAGGCAATGAAGATTAATTTCTGGCATAAACTTCAAAAAATAAATAAATAATATAAAGAACCAAGAACACTTGGAAAAACTTGGTTACTAAAGGTGCTAATGAAGATATCATCCGAAAATAGTGCGCACAGACCTGTCCTTCATTGGGTATCTCTTTTGCAACTTGGGAAGGTGCGCCATCTGGAACACTGACACAATTGAGGTATCCAGCCTCCTCCATAGAAAGCTTATCGATTTCACCCTCAACCTACAATACGCCATAAAACAATTTCCAGAGAAGAAAGAAGTTAGAAAGAAACTCCAAAAATGAAGTGATTTACAGTAAAAAATCAGCTCCAGACTGATTCATTACAATGATGATGTCACTTGCTCGTTTTACATCATCAATTCCATAAAATATTTTTTCAGTGCCTCTTTCCTGTAAAAAGTAAATATGGTTATCAAATAAGTGTCAGATTTTCAGGCTCTAATAATGATGATTAAATGGAAATAGAAGTCAAGAGCTTCGATGCAAATTCATAACACACAGATCTACAAAGGCAACAATTTTACCTGCCAAAAATTTTTGTTAACATCCCTGTATTTGCAACTGACAAGAGCTCCATTGCGTTTGTATGTAAAAGCTATTACAACCTACAGATGAGATAATTGTTTAGTGACGAGACAGTTGAATAATGACATATATCTACATATATATGCATGAATGTTCAAGTTCAATGCAAAAGAACCTGTCCATGTGCTCTGCGCTGCATGACCGCATTCCTTCGAAGAGTTTCTGCTGATATCTTTCTTGCAGAGAAATATTCAACAAGCTGAAGAATCGAAAATAAAATAGTGCAAAATCAATGAGAACCATGGAGAAAAGATAGGTATAATGGCCCCCAAGCTGAATTAAAGGAGGCTAGCAGTTAACCCATATTGTGTTCATTTAAATTTCTAATCCATCAGATTCATCAGAATTAATAAGGATTCATTGACATGGAACAAGGCAACCCTAAGGCAATGGCGTGGTCTCAAACCAAGCCAACAACATGGACGAAGAATTTTGAGTCACACAGCATTTTATGTTGCAAGAATGTTCAGCAATGGCAGCCTTTAATGCTAAGACGAACACGATGAGTAAGTTATCCATTGGGAACCATCTAATCTCCAGAGCGCAACTGTGCGTTTTCCTTGTAAAAATTATTAGCGGCATGCAATGATAATAAATCACTCGAAAAATGCTTGATATATAGCATGCCAAAAAGGAAATCCCAGTTACATTAACTTGGGTAAACAGCATGTGGTCCATAAAGAAAAAGTGTAATTCATGTTTCATGCATAATCTCGATACTAGGAAGCAAAAAAAGATAATATCCAAGTTTGGTACACTGTACTTCAGCAGACAACGGCTCCAGAAGAAGATCTGCCTCAGTTATTACTCTATGCTCCTTCACTTTGGAAGTCTGAATAGGACCAACTTGGTTGTCCTTGTTCTTTCCAGAGGCCTGCCAACAAATGTTGATCACAGGCGGGATAAAGGTAACATAAGATTTCTTATATTCATTTTACCTGATTCAATTAGCCAGAATTCCATGAAGCAACCATACCTCAATAGAACCACTCCATCCACATTTGCCCCTGAAGCATGACCACATGGCCAGTCCCCTACAAAATCCGCCCAAAAAAACAGGTGAACATAATATGACAACAGAAAAATCAAGATATCTAATACCTATAGCAGATAAGAAAATTTTAAAAGATATAGCATGAAGGCATATAATAAAATATAAACTCACCAATCTTCACGAATGAAAAGAGAGAAGCTCCTTTCTTTTGAAGTCCCTCCTTCACACTAAGTAAATAAAAAGTATATAATTAGTAAATATAAATGTTGTCAGCCACTGACAATTTCTAAATAGCAGGAGGAACATGATAAAAATACAATAATACATAGTAAACTATGGGTATGAAACACACAATATAGCCTGGCAGAATGTTAGTCATCACCAGATATGCACAACTATTTGCAATGCACAAAATCACAGTACTACATTGTGCATGCATGTATTGGTGTGTGCAAAAAATTCTCTGTTATATACAGAGCTAACAACTAACATGAACATATTTTCTAAAGTAGAATATTAACTCAGAGATGGAAGCACAACTTACCAGAATGATTCCATCAAGAACTATAAATACAACAAGTTATTCTTCAACAGCTATAAATGATCAATTTAGTCCAATTCTACAAATAAGCAATACAAGATTACATCTTGAACAAGAAAATGCATGATAGAAAAAGAAAAGCCAAAAAGATAGCCAAAAAAAGCACCTTGGGACATATCATGCTAGAGTACTGTCCGGGCTCGAAAGAAGCGCACCGAATCCCAGCCTGCTCAAGCTTCAACTTCATCGTTTCCACGCGCTTCACGAAGACCGTGTCATCATCCACTGGAGCCACATGAACTGAGCCAATCCCCCAACCAAAAAACATCAAGAACCATTCAAAAATAGTACAACAGATTAGAATATTTGGAGTAAAACATAAAAAGCAGAAACGATTTGATCTTGAAGGCAGGCACCGGTTCTTGAAGGCACTCTTGAAGGCACTAGAGGGCCAGGAGACTGAACCCTGGACGATTTCATAGCAAAGAACAGAGCTTTAGAAGAAGAGTTTCTTGGATACTTGATGAGATACTGGTCTGTATGAGGGGCGAAAGAGATACGGCGAAGGAAGCGGAAGGGATTGGTGAAAACGGCTGTTCCCGCGGGGCATTTAGGCAAAAGTTGGTTCTTGGAGAGGGTCATGAGGAGGTTGGAGTGGAGGAGGGTTTGCAGTGGGCGATGAGGGATTGCGGGCATTGTTGAAGAGCTTCTCAAGATCTCATGGCGAAGTATTCAAAGGAGGAGGGAGAGGAGGAGGTCTGGAGGAGAAGATTTTGTTTCAAAGGAAAGCCAAGGGTTTTGCGCTGCTTCGTGTTTGAGTTTGAGATTTGAGGTATGTCGAGATAAAATTTTATTATTTTGTTTATATTAATTTAAAAAAAAAAGGAAAAAGATTTATTTTAGGTAATAATATTAATTGACCGTCCAATCAGCGCCAAAAAAAAAAAAAAAAAGAACATTTAAATAAATACTTCTAAAAATCGGCTGCAATTGTTTTTGTTTTCGTTTGTGTGTGTTTGTTTTTGCTTATTCAAATTTTAAGCTAAAATTTCAAAGAATAAGGCCTGTTTACCTCTGCCATGACTATTAATTGAGATGAAAAAAAGGTTTTTGCGAAAGGAATTATTTGAGAAGATAAATTTAATAAAAACCAAAATTCCTAGGCTCCTTTCACTTCTAACCATGAAAGTATATACATATATTTATATTATTTAAATTGAATTTAAATTGCAAAATATTTACATTGTAATTTTTACTACATAAATGAACTTCCAACTTTATTATGTCTTATAATTTGAATCTTCGATTACGTAAATACGTAGTGTAAAACCCACCCACGCTTGCAATTTACTATTTTAATAGGGTATCTTTTGGAAATAGCCAAATAGCAATACACCAAATAAAGAGATAAACATCCAACCTTCATCTCTGTCCCCCTTCTTCAGTCTCCACTAACTGCATCTACAACCTCCACTCCAACCCAAACTTCACCTCTCTCTCTCTCTCTCTCTTCCTCCCTCTCCTTCCCTTGCCACGTCCTACAATTTTAATGCATGCAAGGATGAGTTTTTCAAGAGGTTTTACTCTTCTAGTATTATCCATTCTGGTCTTCTCTCCAGTGACCACCACCGCCACCACCACCATGGTTTTAAGGCCAGTACTACATCTATATTCCTCCTCGCCGGAGTTCCAATTTTTGTTGTCACTTTGGTTGAATTCTTTGGTTGTTAATTACAAACAAGAACTCAAGAAGAGATTTTGGAGGAGGTGAAGAAGCGATTGTGGCCTGGATTAGTAGAGTGTATTGCCATGAGCATTGCGAGACACTGATTGATGAGAAAGTTGAAGTTTAGCAGCCAGTCTTACAAGAAAATGAAGCAGGTTAATATATTTAGGCATTGACTTGGCTTGTGCTTCCGCCAAATCTGGTTGTCTGCCAAGCATTGTGGAAATCTATAACCTGCTTTCAAGGATTTGGGCATTATTCTAAATAAGCATGATTCTCACATATAGTTGTGATTCATTGAAAAATATTTCCCATATTCTCAGCTTCTTACTCTGAACAATCATTTAAAGTACGGTAGATTTTGCATATGATTGACATTCAAAATAAGCAAATTTGTCGCTTGGATTAAATGAAGAAATCTGGATGGAACCATTGTCTTACATCGTTATATATCACCTGGATAGGTTCAAGAACGAAGTGCAGATAATTGGCATTTATGATGTTTCAGCAGTGGCGACGGGTGTCTCCGGATGCGCCCCCCATTCCGTCCAAGACCCATCATAAACTGGAGCGTCAGTCTTGCCAAGCCGATGAAGACCCTAAAACATAATGTGAGATTAAGAAAACTTTGATCTTGTGGAAAATCAGAATATATAATGTCAAAAAAGATCGAGGCCTCTTACAAGGGTGATGACGCATGCAGTCACACCAGTACCGCAAGAGGTGACTACAGGGCGATCCAAAGATATGCCTGGCAGAATAATATAATCATCGTAACTAAAAAGGCCCAAAGAATTATTGTAACAAAGGCAACAAAGTGAACTATGGAAATGCTTCATTGTCCTCGTTCAGAAGGTGAATTCTCACCTTCTTGCTCAAACCGTTTAACAAGTTCGCTTGATGGCAAAAGCATTTGTGATCCATCCAGCATCTGCAGATACTTAAACATGTCATCTTCCCAAACTAATGGCGCAGGCTATCTACAGTAAAAGAGGATAATGTGGCATTTCTATTCTAGCCGGGAAGCTTAGCTCAATATAAAGTGTTCTGTGGTATTAATTATGTAATCAGTAAATTCAGTTACATTCACAATTAAAGGGAATTAAATTTACCAAAATTTCACTGACCCACCTGACCAAAAGGAATGCATTTACTGCCAGGTACATGGCCACTTCTTATACCCTTGCGCGGCTCTGGAGCTACACCATCAAACCTACACGAAAGGATAACTCTTCAAAACAAAAGGCTTGACCAAGAACATATAAATCACCTTAAGAAAATTAATTATTTCCAAGGATCTGACAATGGTTCCTGTGCTTTTCACATCAGATAATCTCATCATATGATACAGGGGATATCTTCATCAAAGTCAAAAGGTCATGTGTGTAACTATCTCATCATATAGATCACTATGCCAGCATGCTCTGGTGGAACAATTATTTAAGGAAACAAACTAATATCCACTCCGGATGGCTTGGGATGGCATTTCACAACATCCATATAGCTGGTGGAAAATGAATGGTACAAGATACATGTAATGCCTGCCAACATGAGCAACTTTTGTGCAGGCAAATGTAACAAATCTGACTGGCAGTAACTCCATCCAGTTGATAAACTGAATCAGAGAATCCAGCTCTGAGCAGGCAATGACTCTCGGTATGCTAGATTCTACGTTCATATTGTCATCTGCTAATGTTTAACATGTTAATTTAAAAATTAACAGATAGCTAGTATTAGCTAATAATAAGGCAAACAAACCTAGTACCATGCAGAAGATAATGAGTAGAAAATTTCCCCTGATTATATTAAGGCAGATACCGAGAAGCAATGTAAACACTTTGTTTCACATAATTACAAATTCACAGACAGGTTTCATATCAAAATGCAATTCATGCAATATCAAAAAGAAAGAATTTTTACAAGTTATATGGCAAGAAAAAACCTTAATACTGTTAGAATCAAATGTGAAAATGTGTCTGAATCAAATTAAAATGATAGATCAGATAATCATCAGATGTCCTTCAAGAAGAGTTCAATTTTGAACTTTAAGGACAAGTGATCATGTGTCATTTTAACATTGCAACTCAGGAAAATAATTACTGAATTACCTAGGCTTTGACCGTGCATCAATGTGTTGATGAGTTTGGGCATCAATGTTCTGTTTAATCTGAAACATGAAACACAAGCTACATTCTTCAATGATAAACAGCAAATTAGCTTAGAAACAATTTTTCAAAGTTTATGAAATTAGCTTAAAATTATCACCTCTTCAAGGCTTTGAAATTAGTAGGCCGCACAATAAGAAACAAAGTATAAAAAAAATCAAATAAGGTCATGACAGCATTTCAAATTTTCAGCATCCACTAGTCAAGAGTCAATTTTCAACCACCTAGCTACTCTTGGAGAGACAAGCAGTTGATGTAAAACAAGACAACCTAGATGGATAGGGCCACAAAGTACAAAGTGAAGAACATAAACAGGGAAGGCCTAAGTTAAATTATACACTATTGACTTTGTGCAAGAAGAGAGAGAGAGAGAGAGAGAGACAGAGAGAGAGCAGCATGCAGCCAGCACTAGACTTTGTGGAGGTACGGAATGCAGGCCCCTCAGTATTCACAGTTTAGATTGCTGCTTAATTGATGATCTTGTATTTGTGAAAAAAGAAACTCTATATCCAACCACAGCCAGAGTCTCAACCAGTGTCTCTTCTGCACCAATCAGACCAAAAGTTCCACTAACTATTCCTCGAATCCACACAAATACCAATAAATGTCAAAGTTGGAATGTCCATACAGCACCAACGGGATAAAGCAAATTACATTTCAAATATCCAAATGGATATACAGTTTTAAGATTATCAATCATATTTATAATATTGACTTGAAGGCCATTTTTCTGCGAGTCAAATTCAATCAAGAAAATGGTTTCACATAATTAAATACCTCTAGACATGGAAAATAAATAAGACCAGGCATCTGTATTTTCACAGTGTAAATTTTCAGACAATTAAATGAGGTAAAAATTGCACTAACCTGTTCAAGTGTCCAAATTAAATGTGGTTGTAACCTTGCCTTGAATGTAATTGGGCTAACCTGCGAATCATGACTCAGCAATTTAAAATGATTGAACATTCCACAAGAAAAACCAAGGAATCCATAAAAATAAGCAATTCAAAATCTAATGCCAAAAATTGTGTCTGTTAGAAAAATAAGTAACATGCTGCGGTCAATATTACTGCATAAACCAAAACATCTGAACTACAAAATTTTCCATCATAAATATACCTTAAACTATGTTTTAGTGAATGTAAGTTATTTATAATGGATAGCATTAACAATTTTAACTTCATAAAAGTACTAATAAATGGATTCCCCTAATCAATCAAAATTCATAATTTCATCATCTTGAAAAATATAAGCAGTGACGATGTTAAATCCAAAAACAAGCACAATATACTAAGAATGTCAAAACTATCATAGTGGACAATTGCATACTTTGCAAAGCACATGTATGGAAAAGATTGTCTCAATAATTTTAAAAACATTTACGAATAAACTTACTGATTGTCCACGGTAAATCTTCTCAATCACTTCACTGGCGGCACTAGCCTTCAGAACTGCATCTCCAGAGGCACTAGATTCAACATCATACCCTGAAGCACGCCACTGTGGCAAGCCACCATCCAACACACAAACCTTCTCATGTCCAAAGACTCGAAACATCCTATTCATCATTGACAGCATTTGATAAGTAATTGCGCTGGGTTAAAAAGGCTGCATTGACATTACCCAAATGAAGTAATAACAGAACAAAAAAAAAATCTAATTAGTAAAAAGTTGAGATCCCATGTACAAGAATATAAAGAGAATATCTTTTGAAGGTAACTGTATGCATGTGTGTGCCTACGTATGTAAGTAGGGCACATATGTATATGCACATATGTGCCCACACATGCACCTACATATTTAGATCTAAAAACATGATATTAGATAATATTCAATAAAAAAAGAAGAAAAAATTGACAAGATAAGTCACAGTATATGCCAAATTTAGTTCCTAAACAACTTTCCAAAGGCTACCAATTTTGGGACAACGAAATAACTTACCACCAAACTCGAGCTGCACTAAAAATTCCCTTTCCATCATAAACAACCACCCCATCATCGTTCTCTATGCCAAGAGCAGAAACAGCAGCAGCAAACGCTTCTTCTGATGGCAACATGTGTGGCAACTGATACAATAGCTAGTGTCAAAAATTCTCACTTTCAAGAATTAAAAACCAATGAACAAGTAGCAGTTCCATGTCTTGCCCATCAATTTAAAGACAAAAATTGCAGAATCCACTGTTTAGGTGAAGAGATAATATTATTGAAAGAGTCAGCAGTGAATCATAGCAAAAAGTACACACGTCTTGTTATTTATCTTTGTTCTTTCAGGTAATTTAGTTGATAACAATATTTTGGGAAATTTGGACTAGTTATATTAAGCGAAAAATATCTAATGGCATACACCACGTCAATAATCATATATCATTTCCAGGGGCAAAGGGGACAGAGAATAAGTTAGGAGCAAATCTCACATTAGATGTTCGGTCAGATATCCCATCAACATCAAAAAATAAGGCCCCAGGAATGTGTGCCACCTGAAAAGAAAATAAAAGGAAGATAATTCCACTGGCCAAGACCTTCAGAGTGGCCAATTTTAACATAGGACATAATGTATGATGACTATCTCGCTAAAGAAGGCATACTTGATTAATTTTCAAAGTTTAATGTAATTAGAGTGATTCCGCAAACAGAACCGAAGACAATGAGGTCTTTCTCACCTGGTACTCTTGAAATGGATTCCGTTGTTCACCAGGCATGTACCAGGAAGCATCCAACACCTTAAAAAGGAAAAAACATAATCAAGCCTAAAGACCTCCTCTAATCAAGTACCAGGGCTCATTCTTCATCATGCATGTACCAGGAAGCATCCTATTGCAATTTTGATTAGTGGACTAAAACCTCCTTTAGACCTAGTGAATTCGAAACCTTAACAAATTTTTATTAAAAAAATTCACATAAAAAAAATCTTAGAAAGACTGGAAGAGCAGCATTGAGCATCACCAAGGGGAAAAAGGCCAAACTTTACTTGCAATTTGATAGCTCCAATTTAATCATTAACAACAAAAAAGGGACATTTACAATGCATCATAAAAAGTAAATAAATACTTTTGTGAGCCCCAAATACCGGAAAACAAAGACTTTGGTGTCAATACCCCTTATCAAGCGATACACATATGTTCATAAGAAGTTCAAAAAAATCAAGAAGTATAGCAGAGAAGCTAATTAAATCCAGAAAACACAAGCAATCACCTTCACGTTTGGCTGCCTGAGATTAACATGCAACCAATCAGCCGAAACAACAGGCTCAGTATTATGTGCCATCACTAGAGTTGAAGATGTGCAGACCGTCGCACTAGACGAAGCCATTGAAGCGCGACAACCAAAAGAAGGAACAAGAGAAGCCAAAGCCGAAAACCTGGAACACATATCACGATCACAAGCTCCAATACACTGCACAAAAGAGGCGGAATCAAATTTACGGACAATAACCCATCAATAAGCTCAAAAAACACAATAAATCTTCACAAAATCAATCAAAACATCCAAAAAACAAAAAACGATAAATCACAAACTGAAACTAAGAAAACTCCCGCAAAAAGCAGAATCAAGCTTGCCCTGAGATGAGAAGGAAATTGCCGCGCACCCTTGGCGAAGCTAGAAGAAGAACGAATCGATCGAAGACCGGAGAAAGCTCTGGTTAAGAGAGATGATGCCATCTATGGAGATCGTCGGAGGAGATCGGGAGACAAGCTAAGACTGAGCGAGCTTTTGGATCATCCCTTCAGATAGAAACACTCGAATGGAACTTTGCGATATTTATATAGACCGGCCTGACATTGGTTCGACCGGTTAGCATCTAAATCGGTTCGGTCTTGTTGAGTGACCTATTTGACGTAATTAAGAGGGTAAAGCATTCAAATAAATAAATATATTTTTTTAAAAAAAAATTATATTTTGATTGAAAGAAAATATAAATTTTTATTTATTTAATATTTAAACTTTTACACCTCCTCCTATAGATATTTTTAATTCATTATCAATGTAATCCTCAAAATTGGAGTATTATTTTTTTAAGATCCAAATAACTTTTAATTTAGGTTTTGATGTTTAATTGTTATTTTGATTTAAACTAGAGTATCATGCAGTTTTTTTATTTTTAAAAAAATAATTTTTTTTATTATTAATTATGTTTGAGAAACCATCCTCATTTTTTATCGAGTAAAAATAATTTTTTATTGAGTAAAAATAAAATTTTTGACTGGTAAAAATTGTAAAGACTTGGATCGCTTAAACACATGATATCTATCTAGTTCAAATTTTATGAATATACATAAATAAAGTGTTGAGAAATATCAACCTTCTTGTAAAATTTTTAGTATCTCACCACAAACTACTGGATGAAAGGCTAAACTAATTAAATAAATAAATCAAAATAAAACTTTAATCATATAGTTTAATTTGTGAATCAAGTTATTCTCTATAAGTTCTTAGAGTAAAAAGAATTAAGTTAGAAGACTTGTATTTTACTCTCAAATGAAGCCTTAAGTTCAGTGACCCTAATGTCAATAACAATGGAGAGTTGGACTTCAGCATAGGTCTTCTCATGTTTTGATCCATTTTTATTTTTTCTAATTTTTTTTATATATCTTTCAGCATTATAGTTTTATAACTGTTTTAAATATTTAATAAAGTTGCAGTTTATCCATTCTTACAAAATACTTACTTTCAGTGTTACCGTGTTTTTAAATTTTTAACAAACTATAATTTAATTTTTTTTTATATAAAAATAATTAGAAACCACTTGTTTGAGATTTATTATAACTTTCCATATTAACTTTTTGGTGAGAGGTATCTCTGTATTTTTTTCACGAGTTAATATCATCCCTGAATTAACAACCCTTCAGTCCCAGCCTCTGAACTCTTCAGTCCCCCATTTGATTTCCCTTATGGCCCCTCCGGGCCCTTCGGATCCCCCTCCTCGTCATGGACCAAAGGCAGGTCTCTCCTGGGCAAATGTTGTTAGCTCCAAACAAATGTCAACCCCCTCAGAACCACCCCTCCATCTCTCCAAAGATCACTTCGACAAGATGAAAAATCTATCCTCCGCCTCTGTTTATATTGAAGATGATCTCTGGTCTCAGGCTAGAGACAGTATGCAGTCTTCCTTATATGCAAAATTTCTTGGCAAAGCTCTTCCTCTGGATCAGGCCAAGCTAGCTCTTGCGGATGCCTGGAGAGGACTGGGAGCTTTCACCGTAACTGATCTCCCTAATGGCTTTTATTATATAAGATGTGAAACAATTGAAATGAAGCAAAGGCTATTATGGGAAGGCCCGTGGATGGTCGCCGGCCGAATCCTTCAGCTTTCTGCCTGGTCTGAATACTTCCAACCTGCTTTTGAGAAGCTTTCATTGGCGGCCGTTTGGATTCAGATATATCATCTTCCAATAGAGTTATGGACTGGTGACATCCTAGAATTAGTCGCTTCCCACTTTGGTCGTGTCCTTAAAGTGGATGAGCATACAATAGATAGATCTCGTGCCAAATTTGCTCGTGTTTGTATTGAGCTTAATCTCACACAACCTTTGCAGCAAGGAACCTGGATAAAATTTGGTCATCATTCAGCCTTTGTTCTGGTTCTGTATGAAAAACTCCCAGTCTTTTGTTTTAAATGTGGTAAGGTTGGCCATGGAGAAGCACACTGTCCCCTTGCTAGCAGCCATCAGCGTCCTGAAAAGCATGTACCATCTGACTATATGCCAGAGAAGGTGCACGCTGGTTCAGTGATGCAGATTGGCGAGGCTTCAAAGGAACAGGACGGCATCGAAGTGGACCAGACCTCAAATCACATACCGTCGGAGAATGAAAATGAATTTGGTCCTTGGCTGAAACCTCGACGACGTCAAGTGGCCTCTAGAGGTCGAGGAGGTTTCCGTGGCCGTGGAGGTTTTCGCCCCCTCGCCAGAGATGCGTTTGGAGAAGACAGCCACGCAGCTGACACGTGGCAGCCAAGACCCAAACCCTCGCCACCTAAGCATACTAGTCTCGAAACTTCTCTCAGTCCCAAGGTCCCGTTGAGTTCCAAGACGCACAGAGGTGGCTTTTCGGGCCCCGAGAAACCCACTCATACTCCCTCTCTTGAGAGTGGAGAGGCTGTCAGACCTCGAGACGCGCCTACACCCCCACTTTCTCTAGTCCCAATGGTTCAGGATTTGGAAAAAAGTAAAACTCGCCCGTTGGACTTCCAAACGGGTGAATCCTCTCGATTCACTGTTCAACCCTCAATTCCCAAAGAAACCCTTCTCATCTCCTCTGTCATCCAGACAGACACCATCCACACCAACGACCAGGACCTAAGTCACTGCATGATTGTCGATAGGGTTAAGGGAGCTCTCGCCTCTTCCTCACCCGGTGAACGGAGTATGAGCGTCTCCTCAGATGATGACTTGAACTCCTCGAATGAAGCTGACGATGACATGCTTCTTAGTCATTATCAGAGAGATGCCAAAACTGAAGCTCTGGCTCGGAGAGCACCTTCAAAAAGGGAGAAGAAGTTGAAGAAAGTGAGAAAATATCCTATCTATTAGACCTTTTTAAAAAAAAAAATTTCTCCATTTTCCTCTTTTCTTTTTATATATCATTCTTATGAATCTAAAGATCATTTCTTGGAACTGTAGGGGTCTCTCAAATTTGCGTACAATGGATCGAGTTAAAGAGCTTATGAAAAACAATGGTCCCGACTTCATTTGTTTATTGGAAACCAAACTTTCTACCCCTCGTCTTCTCAACTTTTGCAACAAATTTAAACTTCGTTGGGATTGGGCGGCCATCCCCTCCTCGGGGCAGTCTGGTGGGATTCTTGTATTGTGGAAGAGCTCTATCGGCCGCGTCACTCCTGTGGCCTCTTCTAAAATGGCCCTGCATCTTATTATTACTTCTGATAATTCTTCCTGGATTCTAACCACCATCTACAACTCGCAGGTTACTGCTCTTCAAAAGAAATTATGGAGGTCTCTCTCAGGTTTTACAGCTTTAAGCCTTCCTTGGCTGTTAAACGGAGACTATAATGCTATTCTAGAGCAGAATGAACAATATGGAGGGAGTTTTTCTTACTATGCCTCTAAATCTTCCCATTTCTCTGATTTTGTTGTTAATAATGACCTTCTTGATTTAGGGTTTTCGGGGTCTCCTTTCACTTGGTGCAATGGACGTTCGGGTCTTTCTCGAAGATGGGCTAGACTTGACCGTTTTCTTGCGAATACTGAGTGGATCCTTACCTTCAAAAACCCTTTAATTAGCCATCTTCCGCGCATAAACTCGGATCACTCTCCCCTGTTCCTTCATCTCCAAATTCCTACTCGTTCTGCTAATAAGATCTTTCGCTTTGATAATTTTTGGCTTGATTACGAAGGCTGTCATAATAGTGTTGCTTCTGCTTGGTCTTCTAATTCGGTTGCTTCTCCTATGCAGGCTTTCTCCCATGCTATTTCTCGAACTAAATTCAACATTCTTAATTGGAAAAAGACTGGCCTCTGTTATATTGACGAAGAGCTCAAGAATATTCAAAGTGAGATCTCGAAGCTGGAAAATTCTGATGTGTCCTCATGGAACCCTTGGAATGATATCTGGCTTCGAGCTCTATATAATCGTTATAATGCTCTCACTAGACAACAGTCAATTTATTGGGGTCAACGAGCAAAGCTTCTCTGGATGAACAAGGGTGATCAAAACTCCAGCTTCTTCCATAACATGGCAAAAATTCGTCAGCACAAAAACCGGGTGAGATCTATCCTTGACATTGATGGTAATTTGTTTAATGAGCATGCTGATATAGAACGGTGCTTTGTCCATTTTTACAAAAATCTCTGGTCCTCCTCCTCTTCTCAAAATCTTGATTTTT